>JAQGAF010001570.1:0-29656 GCA_034687865.1 Kryphioiulus occultus
CTTTAGCGCCTTAGCAGACGTCATTTGAGTTTCGCAATATACGTTATTCTAGCGATAACCCTAGAAACAACGGGGCCTATGTTTAATTTAGTCCAAAAATGGTTAGACAAATTTCAGAGCTGAATCAAAATCTGGTTGTCTATTTACAAGTCGTCTCACCGCTAAGTATCATAAATTGCGATTTGTGGAGGTAGTAGGAATGGTTAAGAGGATGTTGAAATTCGTATCGTAGTTTGACGTTTCTGAAGCAGCGCTCAAGTACAATTCGAAACCGCTCGTGCATGAGGGTGTGCCCGAAGTTTGGTTTAACCGCTGATTAAGCCTATTTCGATTTATCTCGTGAACTACTTCTTTCCCGATGATCTACCTGTTGCCGACTGAGTTATAATTGGATCAGATTCGAGCGTCTTCAATCTGCATGAATTCATCCAGAAATGAATCGTTTTCAAGTAACTTTGACGGACGGCAACCCTCGGCGATATGGCTCCACTTCAGTCAATCAGGCCATTAACAGCGCCTTTCAACCAGATGATATTGTTGACACGGGCTATTATGGTAAGGGTGCACTTATCAATATATAAATATTACGCAATTTACACATTACTTTAAATAATATTTATTAGTTGCTCGCTCCCATTTCTTCATTCACTCATCGAATCTGACTAGATTCGTTGACGTAGGCAGCCTGCTCGGCACGTCAACCTTGTTTTTTATGCGCTAACTTTTGTGATATCTTATCCATTAAATTATCGTAATTGATATTATTCGTATCTCTGTCGGATCGATGGTGGTAAAATGTGTAATGGAGAACTTTCCATTTGATATTTGAGGCACTATTGAACCTTTGTAAATGCTCCGCAGAGATTGCAACATTCCGTAAATACGATTGAAATTTTCAACAAGTGGAAAGCTTGGCACGCAATGAAAATGAACCAGCACCTGATTCATTTTGATTTAAATTACGTCATATGTGAATTTGTTAATATTTTCAGGTTTTATGAGTCATTGTGTTTTGTCGTGGTGACGTCATTTTATCCCCAATCCCCACTCATATCGATCGCAAACTCCCCTCTAATTTACAGGGTGTCACGTTGTTGCTATCGCTGAATATTGGAAATTCCAACATCGCGAAAACATTTAACCTCCAGCTGATGTTTTGGGTCATCCTTTGTGTGTATGCAGCAGTTATAAATCGTCTTAATTATATCCTCTGACCAAAATGCTACGCTTTGTGAACAGACCGTTCATTTACCTTGAGCAATTGATGAGAGTTCAGCTGGTTCTTTGAACTGCGTAGGCTGCGTCTGATTTCAGTTTAATGAAAGTCTGCTTGTAATTATCATTAATTGATGATTTTTACTCTAATGCATGCAAATGTCATTATACAAATATGAGTGCTCACTTAAATTCTATTGCAAATGCTATTTTCAAAATCGGATACAGTAATCAGGATGCCGATGTCATATCAGATAACCTGATAATGCAGTAGATATCTGATCCTATACGTTATGAAATGTGAATTATCTGTAGGCCTATGATTCAGTCGCACACTTCACAGAATGCTATAAATCTTGCTTGCACTGCAAAGTTCCATTTTGTTAATCTGGGCACTAGATGACGCCATCGTTCGCATTTTACCATCTTATCGGTGAAGTGCTGACTCTATTGTCTCCATCCATAGCTTGGAGGAATATGCAACGTAGGCCTATATGTAAGTTGCAACTGTTTTGGAGGATTTTCGATTGCAGAACAGGCTGACTGGAAAATTAATTGCTGTCTTCTAATCGGTTAGTTGCAAGCCATGTGAAATACGAGGTTCTCGACTTCGCTTAATTAAACCCCTCTTTGCTTTTGTCTCCGTCACCGTTGTGATGGGAAATTTAATTGCGAACTATTGATCGATTTGGAAATTCGGGCCCAAACCTGGTCTGCCGAAAGCCTTCGTAACATCATTGGCCTAGGGCCTTAATTTAAAAATTCAGTTCAGAAGAAAAACGTGGCATGCGTTCCAATCTGGCAGAAAAGAGGTAACTTGGACACAACTTCTTATTTGATCGGGAAATCCTTTTATGTTTAGGTAGATGAAGACGAGGATATTCAGCCAGATATGCCGTTCAATCCTGAGGAAATCTTATGAGTTTTGATGACCAGCTATATCGAAAATCTATTTGGAAATCTAAACGCTCATATTGAGCCGTTAGGGTTTCTGTAACCTGTGTTATTGTGGACAGATTTGCATAGTCATCATTCGTGAAACATGTATCTTTCTGCTTAGCTCCAGTTTGGCTCCATGCTTCATTGGCGTCATAAGCTGCTACATTTTACGAGCCATTTTCACCTATTTCGATGATATTATTGCCGGGAGGTAATGGTAATTCGCACGTATAAAATGGTTACATGCCTTTTACATTAGGAATTCTGACATGCTTTTGAAAAGGGGCTTCTGTTCCAGCCTCCATGCAGGTGAATCCTATTTTCCCTTTCTCGAGTGATGTTGAAATCCATCCAGCGATGCAGGTTGAGCCTCATAGGCCTATGCCTGAAGCCATAAGCTGGGCTTATGTTTATCACCTTCTTGAATTGCATGTTAAATATATTATTACAATAAGGCCCCTTCTCACTGCATTTTTTAGTAATATGTGAAACACCGATAAACGTTGCCTGTGTAATGGCCATTTTGATGGTTTTTATGACCCTCGGTCTTCTGTGCGGAGCGATTTTCTTCTCCTTTCTGCTGCAGTTTCTCTTTTCTACAGACCCGAGCTGTTGCAGCTGCAGGGATAATCCAGACAGGCCAAGATGGCGCCTATAAATAGGCAATTGTTGGGTTGTTTTCATATTTCCCTCACTGAACACATTTTAGCATCAGTGCTAATAGCGAGAAAAAGCGCCATTAGTTGACGGAGAAGCCTATATAGACCTACACTGAATTAGCATTTCACTTAGCGATTTTTACTGAGGCCTGATTATGGTACCAGAAAGTATAATCACATGGTATGAGCACAAATGAGCATGGTGTGGGCACAAGAGAATTGATAATAAGCTATTATGGATAGTCAAAACGTTGTGGTGTCTAATGAATCCAAATAATTTAACCGGAGTCTATGAATAGGTCACATTTTGACGTTTAGCAGCACGAGGCAATGGTTCCACCATGTCAGGGTGACAACAGTGCAAAGTGATGAGGGTTGTATAATAGTTGGGCCTCTTCAGCTTGCACGCCCTATGTCTTCCGATATCTGTCAATTGCATTTTGAACAACGAAGGCCACCTGAACATTTTGCTGATTAAAACTTTTCTAAGTAGGATGTTCCTAAGGTGTTCCTAACGTGTTCCTAACGTGTTCCTAACTAACTGTTACTCAGTGCATATCAGTTGGCGAAAATAAAGGTGTCATACACTAGTATGATACACGGAATGAACCATAGATGGCGCTGGTGTTTTTGTCTATAGGTCTATCTCGACCACGATTGCGGGCTAATTCATTGATAAAGCTTGACGTTTTTAGTTTTGCCAGCTAGGGAGTTTTTTGCACGCACTCTGGGCAGATACGAGATTTTATGACCAGTGTCCAGCGGCCGTTTTCGACCAGTTTGATAATTGGGTTTGTTACAGGCCCACCGAGGAAGTTCTGGCAAAGTGGGAAGAGCAAAGTGATTGATTTTTGATTGCTCCCTAGGCGTAATGATAATAATTCAACGACGTCTCTATTCGACTGGACAGCGACCAGGGCGAGGTGTATACTCGTGTTTCGTCTTCTGGGGGCGCTTGTCTCCACTGATTTTTCTGCTTGGATTTCCATCGATTTTTTATCGGTTTTCGTTATTAGATCGGTCGGTAATGGAGGCATATTTTCACGATTTCGGCGCGTACAAGCAGCAGTTATTAACGCCTTAAAAAGTGATTTAATTATCGAGACGGTGCGAAGAATTCGCGAGAAAAACGCCGAAAGCTGTTAATGGCAATTAATAAGGCTTTCGTGTCATTTTTTCCGCACTGCTTCGCATTCTTAAATGGGGATTTGTGATCTAATAAGTAAAGGAAAATGTCGTCGCCAGTCAATTAAATATTTAACGGTGCATTAAGGACAATGATCTTGCTTATAATTGGCGACTTGATTTGAAGACTGCCTTTTATCGAACCAGTTTATGTCGTGAATCGTACGAAATGAAAGCGCATCGAAAATGACAATGGCGACTGAGAATCACGATTCCTTTGTGAAATGGACAAATGCTAGCAATGGCTAAAACCTCGAAATTACCAACGTTGTGACAGAAATATATTTGCGCAATATAGTCGACGTTGTTTGATTTACTTTTTTATTCCCTCGTATTAAGTAAATAAACGCAAGCGTTCCATTATGATTTATTTCCGTCGACCAAAATACCTTTTCCTGCTGTGTCGTGCAGCCTCGTTGCTCTAGTTTTCACTGAATAGTCACAGATTGCAGTCCATAAGTCATACTTGGGATGGAGTACCCAAAGTCTCTCGTATTCATGACTTATGCCTACCGTTTATATGCAATGAAATGCCAGAGTGGCTCTCCATCAACTTGTTCTTCATCCGTAATACGATAAGGTTTTTATAGTTTGGATTACGAGTGGCCCAAACTACAAGGTTTATCCGGCAACTAAGTGCGTTTTATTTACCCTGGTTTTGGATTCCAACGCCTTGAATGCATTTTGGTTATCTTTGTCACAGCTAATGTCATTAGGTCCACACAAGCTGTTGAACCCATCTAGCTGCAGGCATCGCTAAATTACATTTAAAAAACTTGAAAAATACAGCTGTTTGCTAAAATGCAATTTAAACTGTTGGTGGTTTTTTTTGAACTATACAACAGTAATAATTATGGGTTGTTTTACTTGAGATAGAACTGAAAATTTGAATTTATGTATTAATACGCCTATACATGTACTTGTGCATGTATGATAACACCCTGCGCAGATTTTCATGTGCCCAAATTGGAATTCTTGCACGTTGGATTTTGAATTTTGCGCCGAAATTTGGGTATTTTATGGCAAGTAGGCCTATTGAACATGTAATTTTCTAGATACATGCAAGTTTTTTTTAATTAATGACGAATTTATAACTTAAAACAGTCAATAGTTATACATAATTAAACTTATTTCATACTATGAAGAATTCTAGCCCATTTTTTGGAGGCACTATAGGCTCTATAATGCCGATAGAGGGCATGTTGAAATTGATCACGCTTAACCTGATACGTACTATGTGTATGGCTATGATGATCATGGTCAAACATGAGTGGCAAAAGGTTTCACAAGCGAGCCTGCAGATGGCACTACGCGTCACCCATCTTAAAATACGTGTATTTTGGCCATCCTGCTAACAATGACATCTGCGAGCATGCATGTTTGCCAGACGTCAGGGGAGATAGCGAAGGCCAGAAGAACCAAAAACTGTTATCGTACGCCAATTGCGGATTCTTGGTCTTTTCTTTCACGGTATTTTGTTTATTGCTCCGTGCTCGCAATAACTGAATTAGTTTCTGACCTCTTTCGGCAAATACTGGTTTCGTTCAATTTTCGAGATCGTGCCGTACGTGAACAACGTTCAAGGATGCTCCCAAGCTTGTGTCGCTGAAATCATTGATTTTCGGAAACTGCAACGAGAAACAGGCGAAAACGCAGAGATTTAATTACTCTCTTCCTGCCCGTATCAATCCTTAGTTCAGCCGCTGCACGGCGTCTAAATAACTTATAGATCGTATGGCGTCGTTGAAACTGGTTAATTTGACGGACGGCTAATTGCGTAAGGAGATACCTCTTCAAATTAAGTTTTCGTGCAAATTCATCGCGAAGATGCGCTTAACTAAACGGGGCAAACGTATCAAATTAAGTGCGCTCAATCTTAATAAAAACGCATCAGATTCAAAAATAAGCTGCCAGCGGTCCATTAGGAGCCAGCGAAGAATTTCGTCTGAGGCATGCAAAATCGTGGCCGCAAAATGGGCCGGGACGACGATGATGATGTCGTTGTTTCCGGATTTCACCATAAAGCCAATCATAAAGCCGATGTTATAGTCATGGCCGAAAGCGAAATGAAGCCCTTGTCTCGCCGAGGTCCGAATATCAGTCAATTTTCTGGTTTTATGGCGTTTTTGGAGCTGTTTTTTTGTTGGGCTGGGATCATCGAGGCGACATTGACGTTGCATCATCATTCATGGTGATGCTGGCTTATGACAGATTCAGTGTAATTAAGACGATGCTAGCCTACAGGACGTATCAGGTTAAGAGTGCTCAATTTCACTCTGCCCTCTATCGGCATTATAGAACCGAATTACTACTTGTCAATTGCTGCATTATTGGCCAGATTCTTCATTTTATGATGTGTAACTATTGACTGTTTTAAGTTATAAATTCACCATTATTAAAAACTTACCTGGAAAATGACATGTATGACAGAATTCCAATTTGCTGATGTGCTATTATTGCTGCGCAAGTAGACTCATTAATACATCCCTATATCATCCAAGTGGTGAGGTTGAAAACGTCCACAAGAGAGCAGTGCCAAAAATTAGATAATACTGCTGTATAAGAATATATTCACTGTATTACGAGTTTATAAAGTTAAAGTAAGTGGAACAAAATAAGGCGAAAATATGGAGCAGAAATTCGAAAAAAGCCGTAATTGAATGAATTGTACGCGTGTTTATTAGCGGATATGTGAAGTGGAAAATACGAGAATCTTTTTAACATTACAACAAATTGGAATACATTGCTTTTCCCTCATTAATGCCCAGGTGAAGCGGAAGAGAACCGCGCCTATGGCACCATCCGTGGCGCACCGTTTTAAACCATTTCGGGCTGACAAATTCAATTCAACTCGGTACCTTGCAGTTAGCAAAGATATACCGTGTGGTTCTTACGCGTTGATATCAATTTTCTATTGATTTTAGTTGGCGTTGCTAGTTCCCATCAATATTACCAGAAAGATGTTTTACGATTGGTTTGAGGAACAAATTAAGTGTGACGTCTAAGATGTGAACACGTTCCATGTTCCGCTGCCAGTATCCCCAAACGTGTTTTTCTTGGACCGTCCTATATGGTTTTTCTTGGAGGTCATTGGTCAAATGGCCCCGGCCGAATTCAAAACTGGGTTAAGCTCATTGATATCGATTTTCCCCCCTTCCATATCACTTCCGATAAAACCTGACCGCTCCAAGATGCTCCAAGATGGCACATTCAGCTTTTATTATCTCCGTTGTTTGGGATTTTCAGTCTCGATGGCCACGGGACCCGTTTGCTTTTTCGAAAGTGCTCCAGAGGTCAGCTGGGCTAACAAACGATGTTTTTATTTTCGGAAATGGGATCGGGTACATTACGAGGGGCCTGGGCGACAGTCCGCCAGGGGGCGATGACGTCATACGGGAACCACCCCACGCCCCGCACCCTTCAGGACGGGAAAACGAGGTTTGGGGTCAACCGAAGCAGGTCAATGGAATCCTTCTTCGGATGCCGCATGACGCGTGGGCGGGGCTGCGACCGAAGGATGGACCAATCAGCAGCCGGCTGAAACGACCTCTGCAGCGTGCAAATGGGCTCCCATTCTGCACAGCATCCGTTGTCATGGCAACCGCCTCTCTACCACGCATGGCTTCCAACGGCCTTTTCTTCGTTTCGGGTTTAATTTTAGCCTTGCATGCAGGGCTCATTTGGGAGGCTGATTACGTACTTAGGACGAATTAACAATTACTTTTTAATGCAGCTATGCACGATTGCGCGAGCCTTCGTTAGCTTAATTAGGAGATTAACGCCGGTATTAATGCAGCTCATATTGGTAAACAATACGTGACACGAGTATCTGGAATTATTTCATGCGATTTGGGACGATTTGATAAAGAACCCTTTTCATGATGGCTTATTTTGGAAGGAGTTCTGAAATGCATATTCACATTGAATCGCCTGCATTAATGGATAACTAGGTCTGGATTTCGAGACAGTGAGGAACGCTCGCAAAACCTGTCCCATGGCATGGAATCAGCCTGGTTTTTTTTAAATATCCCAGTATACGCAACTGTATACAGCGTATTACGCAGTCCACATGTCACATGCACTATAAAATGAACTTAAAATATTATGGTGTTACTGGTGTATGTAAATAAAACCCGGTTTTAAAAGTCGGACAAAAGTCTATGCCTACGATGGTAAAACTTCGTAAAATACTTGGCGTTTTTAAAATAACAATTATAATAGATTTCAGTTGCAGTGAAACTTCGATTATCCGGCACTCGTTTAACCGTCAGCATGTCAAGACACAAGAAAGCCACCAAATTTGATTGTGTGCACACAGTGTAAACTGACTGACTGACAAGACTTTAAAAAAATACAGTTGTGTAAGCTTACCCGTCTTTCACACGCTCCCGGCCCCTGGCGGGTAATCGGTATTTCACTGTATTCTAATAAAATAGCATTTGTAAGCAATAGAAGTTACTGATGCTTACGGGCATTTACATGCATGTTTCGATTATGCAAACGGCATGTGTAGCCTATACAGTTGAGATTTACATGTATAATAAAATAGAACAGCATTCGATTTTGACTTTTTGCATGTTTACTTTTTATACAATGGAAAATTGTCAATATACAGGGTATAGTTTGCCTATCGTTGAATGACGTTACGAAGACCTGTTCAACACACCAATTAAAGCCTCGTTGTCTTTACAGCGAAATATGATACCGGAAACCTGCTTGTGTCATAAAATCTCTGGTTTAAGCTGAGGGTTTAAGATAATCGTTTTATGCTTCTCGAGATTGTCTTTTCGCCTAATTATCTCTACTAATTGGGATTTCGGATTAATAATTACTGTAGGCCTAATACAGTATTTTTGTGTTATGCACTTACGCTCGTTGAACCGATGTCATCTAAGGAGGCAGCTGAGCTAGCGACAATATCCATTGTACATGTACACGTACACGTAAAATGTCATTATTTCAAAGGTGCATGTAGACTATGTCTGCCTCGACAGGATATATGATGACATAAAAGTATGATGTAAATTAACTAGTGCTTCTTAACTTTGATAACAGCTGCTTCAGCAATGGAAAATTCATCCCATTTATGCAATGCAGTCCGGTTAAAAACATAACGTACAATGACTGTTTGTTTCAACATTTAAAATACTGTTATCTTCAATCAATACATAGAATAGCCGTGGTTGCGCCACCCGCGATGCATTCTTGTAATGCAGGGTTAACTAGGTGCACAAAATGAACTTGCCAACTGCGACTTTGCGATTGATAAATAAATGCCGCAAATGCATGAATTACACTAATTTTATGACTTTCTACAACTTTCTAATTTGACTTTTTGTCTTATCTTTAACGGTTACAATTTTAGATTCGCACGCACCAAGAACGTGACGTGCAATGTCAAGGATAATATGAGTCCTAGAATCCTCACGTCGCTCTCCAGTGAACCGTAAAAGCAAATTTTACCTAGCTGTTACCATGTCGAAGATATTCGAGAGGCCATAACATATGCATCACCTGGTACATGTGGGAAATATGCGCACCTCCCGTTACAGAGGGCTTCCCCTAACAGCTCATCCAGACAGGCCAACCTAACCTACAGGCAAACCTCCCAAAACCTAACCTACCCTCACCCTGTATATTAATTGCAAATGAACTAACTCAATTGCGTTTTTTTTTCCAGATAGCGTTAAATGCCAAACGCTCGCCAAATTTACACTTGTATCTCAGGTATCTCAAGTATCTCAAATACGCAGCCATTAGCGGGTAATTATTATATGGCCAATTAATAAAAACGAGGCGTTTAAATTGTATTTTCGCAAAAATCGGATGTTTTTAACGTTTTCCAAACACAATTTAGTGATAGGCCTACTCAGCTAGATGGATCCAAAAACTGTATAATTATATACAGTAGTTTAAAATAATGAATCATGATGGAACATTTCAAAACGCGGCCCATATAATTGATTTTCAGTCGAAATTTGCCTCGTTTATACCTACATGTATTGCCTTAAAAGCTATTGACCCGCATTAAACTCGTTAACTGCTTGTCGTTTGACTCGTGCTGTTGCTCCACCAACCAAGTAATCAATTAAGCTTACTGCTGACGTCATCATAGCGCCTCTCGGTGGCTTAATGACGTCACTGTGCCTGCTATATAACCCCCGTAATGTAGATTAATTCTTCAGATCTTGGTTTTTTACGTGTCAGCAAAACGCTGCAGGTGAATGGCAAATTCTTGATAGTCGAGTGCAGCGCACACTGATTTGTACGTTTAATTTTTCGCATTAGCGCAATCATGCTCCGAATTCTCAATGGGGAATGAATGCATTTTTCCATTAGGATATGCATTTCCTCAGTCGTGGCATTCGCTCTTACTTGTGTATGGTTCTGCGGGGACTAATTTAATGCTAGCCTTTCGCGAGTTGATATTACGCTATCGCTGATTTTATAGGCAAACGCTCCAATTATTAGTCCACTGTACTTGATGTCCAGTAGGGCGTTTCTCGATAATTGCTACGGTTGAACGACCATTAAACTACATTTGCTGGATAGTGCTTGACACTAGTTAATTTCAGTCGATCAACCACGTTTGAATAACAAATTGTGTATGAGAAAACTCAAGGCGAGGGTCCTTCTGAAAATCAAACTAAGGCTACACGAGCTAGGACTTTTAGAATATTAACGTATTGACGAAAATATACTGTACATGTATTTAAATCAACTAAATATTTACTGGTCTTTCTGAATATTGCACGTATACTGTATACCCCTATACAGTACATGCATGGATTTCAAAGCTTATATACAGTGTACATGTTGCGGGGATCCCACACTTAATAGAACATGGAAATCCTTGAAAGCTTAGGAAAGTCAGGGGATTTGCAACTTACTGAAAAGACATGGAATAGTCAGGGGAATTTTGAAAATTTGTCAAAAGTCAGGGGATATCCTAAGTTAATTATAATTTCGATCCAGAAGGCGTATTCCTTGACGTAATGAGAGGAAAACAACAAATGGCAAATTGGTTCTATTTGGCTTTATTATGACCATATCGAAATTTGCCCAAGTAAAATAAATTCCGAGCATCTGTATTATACTTTGATGTGCGACTTCCTTTTTTATACAAATTCAGTAATTATCGTCCTATTAAATGGCCTATTGATTAAAAACATTATTTATACTAAAGGGCATGTTCTTCTTACTTTATATTTGTCGATGGGAAAACTAAAGGTCAGGAGAAATTGAAATTTTTAACCTGGGAATCCTGGAAAAATCAGGGGATTTTATTTTACTAAAGCTATATGGAATCCTGCTATACATATATAGGGCCAATGTTAAATTTCGTTAGAGAAATAATGTTTAATTAACTTAATGTTTACTGTATGCCTATTGGCCTACTGTGGTTTTACTTTTCTACTTACATGTACATGTATATCGGAAAATCATGGTCAACAGATGCTGCTCTTTGCATAGGCAACGTCTGTTCTTTAACGATTTTTAAAATCACAATCTATAGAGTAGGGCGAGTTTGTTTTGTTTCCAATATCGCGATACTATTATTCTGCATTCCTGAAGTAATTCTTCCACCGAGATATTCATTTTATTACTGTATTTCGAAACAGTGTAACGTCCTTTTTAGCCAATTTTAGTCAATCTGCGTTTATGCTCACGGCCTCAAACGTGATCACAATGGATAAAATGAAAGTAATAAAACGTAGGCTCCAAACCCATTGATATCCATATACAGTGTATTATTGGTCTTATTTGTTGCATGCCATTAGACGTTGGAACTCTCTTGCAAAGGACAGCTTTAAGCTACAAGAAATCCAATTTAGCAATGATCTCGGTGTCCACCCTATAATACAATGCGGTCGTATCTGCCTAATCAATTGCGTTGATGGATTACACACCCCAACCACATGGTACTAGGGTATACTGTGTTGAATTGAATTTGGTTACCTCGATTGTCATCTTTGATTGCATTCTTGCTGGCGTGCCACCAGGGGACGCTGCATGACGTGTTAAGACCCGTAACGGTGGTTTAGCCACTACCGAAGCGTTTGATTTATTGGATGTTTACAAAATGTAACATATTACGGATATCGGGTTAGCTTTAAAGTAAAATCGATTAAGGAGAAATCCCCAACGTGTATAAGCCATTCTCGCAAAATGGCGGCATCATCCCATTCGCAAGTCAGACGCAGTTATTGATTTTTTCCCCCAGTTAACCCGTTTTATTGCGATCGTGTTGTTTGCAGGCCCAAGTCCTCATACACGTTCGCTGGAACTTGTAATTGCGTTATAAATTTTCCCAAATATACGATTTAACCAGGGAATGGATTTCGTTTTTTTGCCACGTTTTTTACTGCCAATTTCTGAGTTATTATCCCTGAAATTCCTCTTTGGGTTTTTCTGAGTGTACTTCTTTTTCGAGGGGAAAGGCTTTCTTTCATTTTATTAAATTTATTTATTGAATTTTTAATCTTTCGTTTGTGCCTAATAGGCGGTAGTTTTTTATCTCCTGTGAGGTGCAAATTTTATTTTCGCAGGAAATACAAATTTTTGCAGGAAATTATGAATATAATATCGAAAGCTTTGCGAAAGTATATTGAAATGACAGGGTGGCAAACAAGTTGTAAAAGTCCTAAAAAGTAAGCTGCTAAAAAATAAATTGTCCTAAATGTTCAAAAAAGTTCTAAAACCCTGTTGTCAGATTACCTGTATTCCTACTTTCCTATTTTTCTGCAAAAAAGACCTCCTAAAATGTCCTAAATTTTAAAATTTGGAATTTG
This sequence comes from Kryphioiulus occultus, assembly GCA_034687865.1. NCBI lineage: Eukaryota > Metazoa > Arthropoda > Diplopoda > Julida > Julidae > Kryphioiulus > Kryphioiulus occultus. The sequence goes on from JAQGAF010001570.1 coordinate 12,791, forward strand.
CTTGACACCCCGATATGATATCAGTGACTTCATGTTTAACGGTGCATAAGGGGGAGGACTCATTTTAATTAATAGGTTAAACGCAGGGTTCCTACAGAAATTGGGAATCCCGGAAAACCTGGGAAAGCCAGTAGAATTTTGAATTTTTTTTCAAAAAGTCAAGGGATTTCCTAACTATTAATTACAATTTACATTGCAGATTGGTTCCTTATAGTTGTCTCCATTATGACAATATCGAAATTTGCAAAATTAAAAGAAATTTACGGCATCTGATGTTGGATGTTATTAGAATTCATTTATTATTCAAATTCAATAATTAACGTCATAGCTAATTATCATATTGATTAAAAACATTGTTTATATTAAGGTGCATGCACTTTAACTTTATATTGGTCGATGGGAAAATTCTAAAGGCCAGAGTATTTTATGTTGCTAAAGCTGTGGGAACCCTGTATAGGGGGAACTTGGGAAGGAACTATTTTAAATTAAAGATTAACGTACCGTCATATGCAGCATTTTGCATGTTTATCACTTTGGAAAACCACTAAATAACCTAAAGCCAATAGAATCATTTTGGTGATAGGCGGTTTCAAAAAGTCGTAATAATGTCAAGTGCAACATAATGTCTTCTGAGAACGTGGTCTAAATGTCAGAAATGTTTCCGAACGTTATAAAATAATCAAAAATAAGGCGAAAGGATACATGTAAGTGCGCAGTGAAGGCCTATATAGACATGAAGTTAATTGCTCTGTTCTCTGAATTTTGAAGAAATTGAATTGCTATTCAGGCGTTTTTTGAAATGTTCTTCTCGGAACTTAATCTCGAAGATATAGGCCTATACAGTGTATGCAAAAAAAGCTGTTGAAACGTCGACTATAAAATGGCTGCTAGTAAAGACCAGATCTTTGGCAGATGTTGGCGCGTTCAGTATTGGTTTTCGATGTAATGCATTTGCGCCCTCGGCTTCTTTGCATAGGTTTTGGTGGTGGTTCGACAGACATGCTTGATCACCACCTGTGAAATCCTTCTCCAACCGTAAATGCTTTAAAAGTGCCTTCTTAAAGCCGACGTGCTTTGAAAAGGGCACTGAGGCGTTGGACTGAAGCGTTTCTGACTGCCATTAACTGTTACTAAAAGTCCATCTGTGTTTAGTCTTTGATTCGTTGTACAACGCATTGCTTTTTTAGGGGTCTTTCCCTTTCCAGTTGCATTTAAAGCATTGTCCACACCTATAGGGGAACGTTTCCTAGAAATATGATTTCTGGAAATTTCGGTAACAAATTCATCAAAAAATGTTTCCAAATTTCCAGCAAGGAAACATGTTTCAGGAAACATATTGGATCTAGCAATGGGCCTGAAATGTTTCCTTGTTAGAAATGTGGAAACATTTTGAGGAAACCATGTTTCTATAGGAAACGTTTCCTATAATAGGTGCATGAGTGGACAAGGCTTTAGCCATTTTGCTTACTGCGCTATCCAAACCAAGTAAACGTTTCTGCAAAATTGAAATGCGAAATTGAAATAAATCGTAAAAACTAAGACTGCATCGAATAAAATAGTTTGAGATGTCGTAAAACCTTTTCCCAAAAATCTAGAGTTTCCAACATCTCCATTTTCGTATAGGCTACAGTATCATTGTCATGGTTTTTCCAGTAGTTTGACTCGTTGCATTATTTACCGCATGCTGAATTTCAAACGCGTATATATGTATCTGGGCATGCATGAATGTCAGAAACGAAAAAAATGTTTCACTGAAAATTTCCTAAAGATTTATGAAAATAAGAGTAGTTAGGAAGGTTTACTAGACCGATTAATAGTAGAGCAACTAACGCACCAAGACATTAAGCTTTAATGAGACGAATTGAACAAAAACTGTGGCGAATCTGAGTTCGGTGAATTTATTTGACTTTTGCGTTTTACTTAATTCTCTATTCGTAGTCAATCTATATAAAATACGCTTGTATCTGCATGTTGACACAACATCAACATTGGAATTTTTGTTTCCATCCTGGTTGTTCGACATGGATGTATAGGAACTATAGGATCAATTTTAATTTTTTTCACGCTGATGTATGAAAAGCATCGCTTGCTTGTTCTTGATTAAAATCAGTAATCACCAGCTGTTCATAACTTCAGTCGTACAGTATTTAAATGAGGTCGAAATGGCCATTTGATATGGGGTACGCAAAAGGGACCTAACCTAGCTTAGCCTGCTTAGTGCATTGCTTTCGATAATAGACCGGACGTGTTGACCTTTTTCCGACCCCCTACACGTTGTGCCCCCCAACTACTGTATACGACCGTCTGTCCATTGTAACTCGTAAACCTGATTCTACCGTATACGACACGCGTCTCTGTCAGCCGAAGCATCGTCTTCCTTTTCCGCTATTTCCGGTTACATTAAAGGTCTCGACTGAGTTAACATTAGACAGACAACAAAGACGAACTATCCGCTCAATGTCCGACAATTCACTGAAAATTCCGCTGGTGGAGCCCTGGTGAAAAGCTATTTTTCAATAAAAATTGTAAAATTGTCGCAAATTGGCATTCTCGATAATATCGTTCAAATTGACTATTGTTGAAACTCTGTCGCTATAATGACATTATCTGCCTATACCCTAGCCTTCCTTCTGTATATAGGTCGCCTAGCAATGACAACAATGAGCTCCATCAACGATACCTTTTGGATTGCTGGATTTAATAAAAAAGGGGTGATACAATTTTCACCGTTTATATTAGTGGTTCCAAAACTTTTACCTTCATTACCAAAAAATACCGCTTAGATGCTAAGTATGAGTCCTACATTGTTGGAAATTAGTTTTGATATAATTTTCGTTAATTTTTGGCAGCTTACGGCTCTTCAGTTGTACAGAAATCCGCTTTAAAAAAGAAAAAAAAAACTGATCTAATATTATCCTAAGTGGTGCCCAGAAGTGCTTGTACGGAAAATGTCGACGCGCTATATTTTTGCCCAATTTACCCATGCATTTAGAGTACCCGCTTAACAAAGTGTCGTCAAAATGTGGCTTTTAGCACAATTTCTCTTTCGCCCTATAAATACTTTATTCAAATGTTGCTCGATGCCGTTTTACAAAGGCTTAACGTTTGCGCCGTGGCAACACTGTGTACATTAGTGGCAAACTAAACAGGTGGTAAACTGAGTACGAGCAAATTATTTAAAAACTTGCGGAAAAGCAAAGCGATCGCCTGGTAGGCTTGGAGACAAGACGGCCTAGGTCGCCAAAAAGTCGATGGTGCTTTTACGAACACGACAAAAGGATTTTTTAGTAAGTCCAGCTTTAGCCCCATTCAAACATTCAGGCGCCTACGAAGACGTCGCCGGCTGCCCCTGGGGGTGCAACACTGCCGAACCATTAAGCTCGCAATGATTGCCGACTTTCGAGGGGCAGATAATCTATGGCGCTTTTCAAAACAATTCGATTCTAGTTCACTTTGTCAGAGATTGATATTTCGATCGAGCATCTCTTACTGCATTTTATCTGAATTTTTCTCTCCCCCAATATTGCGGTACATAGCATTTATATACTGTACATGTATGGCTGCACTGGACACATAACGATGGCCTAGTAGCAATACCACGTATCATCATTTTTTAGCAAAATTGAATTTTTACATGTATACCGTTCTTTTGGGGACTTACCACTGCGTGTCTTAGCATAATAGCAAGTGACATCTGAGAAAATTGTGTACTTTTTTCAACAAAAATAGTTCCCGAGATCATAATATTGTTTCGTTAAACTTAAAGATAAATAACATGACACAGCCTCATATTGACACTGTAATAACAAGTACAAACCTTAAAAATACTTCAGTCTTAATTGTGTGTAATAGCATGCATCAACATTTCTAGCTGCATTCTAAATGTTAAACATGAAATATTACATTGTTTCCCTCCCATGAAAAATTGTAATTGTGTTAATACGTGGTATTGCCACTAAGCAGAGTTGAGGGCTTGTAAAAGTAAGAAAACTGAAGCCCAGTCTTTCTAATGTTAGAAATTTATTAGATATTAAAAACAAACGGATAATTTACTTTGCGGCGTTTTAAGGCATGCTTATGTACAGTGTACGGAATTAAAATAGATGGCTTCGCATCAAACTCTACTTTACATTGGCTCCAAAAAACTCAGTTATCATATTTGTTTTAAATTTCGCAAACATTTTGAAAACAAAGGATTTTATTAGGAATTAAAAATGAGAACATTAAACAGCTGATAGATTTTGTCAATATTTATAATAAATTATTTTAGCACTAAATATGAATTCATTTTAAGATTGTCAGTAGGCTATTAGAGGCGGCTACTTTCGAAATGTCAAGCATAAACGAAGGTCTTTATACGGTAGGACTTAGGCCTTAGTAGGCAGCCATACAAGGGTTGCAAAGGCTCGTTTTCACCTTTGACGCAGTTTGCGATGCGTTTAAAGCTCTTAGGAAATTTGCATGTAAGACGTCGCCAAACGCATTTGTTCCGCGTATCACTTTGATAAGCAAATTATTGACGGCTAATGTTTTGACGGCGTTGTCTAGGCGACTGCCTCCGGAGTTTCAGGCGATAAAAATTGCCATTTTGAATCCGGTATTAAAAATAAAGGTCGATAAAAAAGAGGGAAATTAAAGGCAATTCGTCCAACGATATCTTGGAAACACCTGTTCCCAGTTACCCAGTATACGAAACGTCATCACTTTGTTGCCATGGAAATCTTCGTGGGCCACGCGTGGCCAATCGAACGATGTTGGACTTTGGAGGCAAATTTTCAAAGTCAGCTTTAGTTTAAGAGACGATAAAAATAAAATAAATACATCGAAGGGAATTGACGCGAGCTAGGTCGTGTAGATACCGAGCAAACATATAGGGTTACTTAAAGAAGCTCTTTAGGCGTGAAATCGACCCTGTTGGCTGCCACTTAACGTAAGTTAAATTTGACTTTTTGAGCATATATTTGCTTAAGCCCTTATCGCATTTTCCCGCGTGTTGACTGGGCTAATAAATAAATGATTGCTCGATCGTTAGGCTCACGACGCCAAGGACGAGAGGTATATTTGCCACCGATTTTCCACGCTTTTTTGTTCACCCGTGTATTTACTCGAGGACTATGAATTTTTTATTGTGTTCAAACATGATATATTTAATTTGGAACCTTAATTGTGGTTCCTGCACTATTTCAAGAGAATCTTACGAAATATCGAAATTGTTTCATTCATATGCTGTACCGACTTTATGCAGGCGTGACAACACTACCTGGCTAAAATGTTTGGTTTCCCATGTCATGCAGGAATAGCCAGTTTTCAGGGAAAATCAGGGAATTGTAAATGGGTTGCATGGTAAACGTTTCCTTCGAGGTGTATTTGAATGTATGTATATTGTGTGCATGCATGAGTTTGGAAGACATTACAAAACAATTGCTTGAGTTAGACATATAGCTGGTTAGATTTAATGTTAGTGTTGGCAAGCATGTTAAAACTGTGGGACGTTTTTATCTTTCATTTCATGGCAGATGCATTCATAATAATAAAAAATGATCAGGGAAATTTAAGGTAATATGACTTTGATAAAAATAAAAAATTGTAAGTGTGGTCACCCTAATATGGAATAAAGCCCGTTTCTGAAGTGACAAAAATTAAAAAATTGTCAATTTCTGGTTTATGGCAGTATTGCGTTAATCAGGTTGGCGCATGTGCAGTTTGACATCGCTACCTTTACCTTGGTACAGATGCAGTTTGACACTACTTTTGTTGTTTGAGTATTGTATTGTACCATAAAGTGAATAATGATGGAATTACTGCATTGTAACATAAAGTGAATAATGATGGAAATACTGCATTGTAACAATTTTATTGAATAATTGAAAAAAATCCTAAAATAAGCTTAATTTGGTTATAAACGTCCAAAAATAGTAGTAAATTTGTCTACAAACGTCATTTTCTCCAAAAAAAAGTCCTAAATTTCAAAACTGGGAATTAGTTTGCCACCCTTGTCAGGCAGTATCTCTAATCTTCCAAATATCTTGGTACCCCATAGTCTCTGCAGGATTCGCAGGCGTGTTTGCATGTTTGTCATGCACTTCAGAAACAATGGTCCTCACTGCTGTATACGACAAAACGATTTCCTGAAAATTGTCAGTCTTTGAGTTTATTTACACGTTAAAAAGTCGTATTAATTTTTTTTAACGGCAAATATAGATATAGCATCAGATCAGAACCGCAGCCTTTGTGTTCGTAATTTTTCACGATCGTTTCGATATCGAATCCATGTATCGAGTACATGTACGTGTACTTCCTTCCCTACCAAATACAAAAGTGACAGTTGAATTTATAGGTGCTATCGTGACTCTTGTCAATTCCATTACCTAGAGCTTTCGGAAGTAGCTACTGCTTACTCGTACGCTGTTATTACGCTACTTGTGTTTTTGTTACCCTATTACGGTTGTCAGTTTTGTGAACTGGATAAGCTGACGTTGGGGCGAGTTTCTCTTAAAGGGGTTTTGTCTTCGGTTGCCATTACGACTGCGATTTGGCCTTTTATTTATGTATTTTTTGTTTGCATTTCTCGCTCGTCGTCCGCTCACTTCCGTAAACATATGCGTCACGATCGCGCGTTAAACGGTTTAAACGCCTTCCAATACGTTGATCTCGTATCAATTTAAAGCGCACTTTTAACTCGTCTTTCTCCAATGACACATTTTCTGCCTTCGGACAAATCCAGCAGCCTCGTTTCGTTGCTATGGCAACGGTCTACCCCCACCCCCACCCTTGGTGGCGCGTGGTGTTACGTGCCTCTGCCTCCAGCAAGTGTTCGACGGCCATCTTGGCACTACTTTCTCGTACAGCCCATGCACAAACACGAAAAATGCTGAAACATCCAAATCTTGTTAAAATTTAGTTTCAAAATTTCTAACTATAGTAGCGAATGAATAGAGCTGTTAGTTTTTTTTCATGTATTAATGTGCGTGATGTAATTGCCACTCCAGCTTTACTGACTGCTCATTTGTATTCATTTGTTAAAACAATTATCACTTCGGATTAAGGATTATCTTAATGGAAATGGTGCTCCCTTATGCAAGTTAGTGCCTATTGTGAAATTCCCTCTTCCCAGCTCACGTGTGCCCTACTCCCATGAGGTTCAAACCCTTCAACTGCAATATTGACATTTATGAATTTCGCGGCTATGAAATTATTTTTGCCGTTTCTCAGTTTTGGAGAATTAAAAAAAACAGTACAGTAGTAATTCCCACAGAATCTGAGAATCCTGGGAAAGTCAGGGGATTTCCTAACTTTTACATATAATTTTAATCCGGAAGGTATTTCTTATAACGATTATGGTGGATACCGCGGTTTTTAGGTGAAGTTGCCATTTGTACAATGACTGACAACCCCAATATGGCAAGATTGGTTCCTAATCTGAACCTGAGAATCCTGGAAATCCTGGAAAAATATAGGGGATTTGTAACTGGCTGGGAAACCTGGGAAAATGAGGATTTTTTACATTTTTTTTAAAAAGTCAAGGGATTTCGTAACTTTTCATTATAATTTCAATCCAGAATGTATTTCATACATGTATAACGATTATGTTGGGTACTGTGGTTTTTCGGTGAAGATGCTCTTCGCACGAAGCTGATCTAGGTGGACTGGTTCCTAAATTATATTTGGCTTCACTATGACAATATAGAAACTTACCAAATTAAAATAAATTCCGAGCATCTGGGTACTCTTAATTAAAAATCCAAATTGCATTATAAGAATTAAATAATTATCGTCCTAGTCAATGCCCATAGTGATTGCAGGCTCTTTTTACTTGATATTGATCTGTGGGAAAACTAACGGTCAGGGGAAAATAACATTTTTAACCTGGAAAACTTGGGAAAGTCAGGGGATTTTTGTTACTAAAGCTGTGGGAACCCCGATATTGAATGTGGAAAAGCGAGTTACTTTTTCGAAAATAATGAAGTGCATTGAATTGTCTGACCCAGTATTACAAATTCTCCCTACATCTCCCCCTTCCCAAATCCCCTTCCGAAAATAATAAATTTAAGATGGAAAAAAACTCTTTGATATTGGCAGGGAATCCAGAAATGCTGTCTGTAGGGTATGTGATGAACTGTTTATCAGATCACGTTTTCATTTTGCGTTGGTTAAAAAAATTGCTGACGTCACGAAAATATGATTAAAATGTGGACGATAAATATGCCAAAAGTATGAGCCAAGGAAGCGCAATATTACGTCAATTTTTTGGGGTGTTGTTTGGGGCTTTAGTGGGGCTTAAGTTTTGTCGTTAAATCGCACGACCTTCCCATCAGTTGACAACCAATTATTCTCGGAATAGTTCCATTATTTCCTGTTATTTTGCTGGGACTCGTGCAATTGTTTTAACAACGATAATTAGTCGATCGCAAATTTTCGTTTGGCTGTGGTTTTCTCTACATAGCGTATAACCTACATGTAGATAACATAAAAATTAAGTCTATCGATCTGGTCTACGTAATCAGTATTCGTGGAAGATTATCTCTAATTTGATCCAACAAGGTGCACACTTTGTTCCTCTTTTGGCCTTAGTGTGCCCTTACTCCCTCCTCCTCTCCCCCTTTCCCCTACCAGTATAGGTCCTTCTCGAGTGTATGCCCTTTAAATTGTCACTGACAATGACGATCCACTTTGGTATACTCTTTTCTTTTAAATTTTTTTTGGGGTATGATCTTGGTGGTGCTTCAGCTCTTTTCTCTAGCTTGGATCGATATTTGTATGGCTTGCAAGAGAAATGTCTAGGCCCATGCGCTCCAGAATACTCTTATCTCATTTAATTCCGCAATTCGGAGGAAAAAAAACATTATTGTAATAAACAGAAAAACACACTGTTCCTCGCCGTGTACCTTGTCACCCGTTACCTTCATTAGTCGCATTATAAGCCGGAAAAAAAAGTAATTTGTGCGTGTGAAAGACTTATGACTTTGGCGAGGTTTTGCGTCAATTGTAACGCATATGCAGATGCTCAAAGCAGTCTCTTAACTAAAATTTCGTACAGGGTGCATGAGGCCGAAGAATTTTTTTTACGAAGAATTGCTGAACTGGTTGGTGTATCCTGTAATTGTTGAACGGATTCCATAAAGTGAACTATAGGTTACTAGAGCACTACTGGAGCACTGGACCATTAATGGAATATTTGAGAAGGTCCTCAATATTTCATTCGTAGATCTTCAAAGCATCATCTAGTTAGCCATTAAGTAAGAGGGCAACGTTCAATACATAGCAATGTCGTAGAGCAAGGTCAAGTAAGGTTTGAAGTGGGTCCTTATATCGAGATATGCAGTATAATAATGTTCATTTCAGACAGTAAAGACCCGAAGTTTATATTGAACTTGTTGTTGCTGACAGTATAATCTCAAAATTTAATCTGAATAATAAAGTTCCGGAAAGTTGCTCACCAACAATTATTTGTGTTCCCCGACAGTTATTCGCATACTGTATGTTATCTTAGATGAAGGTTAGGTATAAGCTAGGATAAGCCGAGCAACTTTCCGTGAAGTTTCTCGTATCTTATTAATTTTCAAAAAGTCCTCATCTACATGTATCTTGCTAAATAATGCTGAAATCATCGAACTTATCATACATATAATCATTTCTTACAAATGGGATGCAGTGTCTGTAAGTGGTATTCGCTAGTAAGTTAATTTTGGTTTTTAAATGCGTTGATACATTATTTATTTCTGAAATAATTGTTATGAATTGTCAATTACATGTGCATGTAATCTTTTAGCTGTTTAACATTTAGAATTGTTTATAAAATTGCAGTTTTCAAATTCCTTGAATTTTTAAACTTTATTTTGGTTCTTCTACAACCTTTTAAAAATGCAGTGTAGTTCAATTCCATATTAAGCCACAAGTCACGTATGTCACCATGCAGGTCTTCCTCTAATAACCAAGGAGGATTCACGAGACTTTAGTTTTAAAGGCGCTGCAATTTTCTACCTTAATGTTTCGTGTAGTGCAGTGGGTTGAAAGTTGAAAATGTTCAAGAAAAATAAATAAATTCCAGTGTAGTTTCCGGTGTACTTGGCTTTAGTAAACGACAATGGACTTAATATCATACGTATAAGAACTTCTCCTCAGATTCAGTCCGTCTATATTGACAAAGTTCTATACTTTACATGTACATGTATACAGTACATACAGACAGTACATGTACATTTACATGTATATGATTTTCGCAGTTTTACTGACACCATGTTGTTGTTCACCAACCGTGGGTGCGTGACTGGATTTACATTGTGCCTTTATTGCTTTCGTCCAAAGTGTCTCCACACGCACGCACAGACTAGCATACATGTATGTTTGAGAAAGTACTGTGTATATATGCTAACATCTTTACGTCCCATCCAAGATTTGCGAGTGGACCCCATGCCTTTACTTCGATTTTGCGTTTCTCCCTGCGGACGTGGCTCTTCAATTATTTATTCGGTGAATGATGGTCAGTGCACAGCCATAAAAAACTCGATAAAACTTTGGCTAAAAAACCCAACGTACACAATTGACTAATCGGCCCAGCGCCATAACTGCATGGTCTCTCCAGAAAGCAGTTTCAAAGCTTAATAAAAAATAAAAAAACGAGCTCGGCGAAATGCCAACCCATTGGAGTCTCTTGGAGAAAACCTCTCGAAAATATCAATGATCTTCAAAGTTTTATCAGTCTTGAAACTTTCATCAGTTCCAAGCCTGTTTACAATCGAACGAATAGTCATGAAGCCATCTGTTTCGTTGGCAGTTGTGTTACATTTTGTACACATTACAAAATTCAAACTTGATTCTCTAGCAGCCTTACAAGTTGTAACTGTTGATAAACTCAAAAATAACAATTTCATACATTTATTTGAACTACGGCATATGCAGAATTTTCGATTAGCACTCAAGAGTAGGAAAGCTCAAAGCTAACGAAATACATAAGGGTTCCCACGGAACCTTGGAATCCTGGAAAACTTTGGAAAGGCAGGAGATTTGTAAGAATAGGAAACCTGAGCAAATCGGGGGGAATTTTCAAATTTTTCAAAAAAGTCAGGCAATTTCTTTACTTTTAATTATAATTTAAATCCAGAAGGTATTTCTTAAATCGATTAAAGCATGTGTTGTGGTTTTTAAGCTAAGTTGCCCTTTGCACAATGAAAAAACTTCATTACAAAAATATCGAAATTTACCAGATTAAAATAATTCCTAACAAAAATTCAAATTAAAAAAGTGCCATAATACTTTGATGTTGTGTGAGTTCATTTTGTACAAATTCATAAATTATCGTCCTAATAAAAGGCAGGTTCTTTTTGCTTGTTAATGGTCGATGGAGAAACTCTAAAGCTCAGAGGGAAATACAAATTTTAACCTGGGAAACCTGGGAAAGTCGGGGAAATTTGTTACTAAAGCTGTTGCAGTCCTGATACATGTGCATGTGCATGTATGAATCTTAAGAGAAGCACATGTATGGCGTATTCCGATACCACTTTTGTTGCTTGCTTTTCTCGCCAGTAAAAATCGATTTTTCTTTTGGAATAATACAAGAAGCTTTCGGAGAAATCCAAGTTTCGGCGCGATTAAAAGTGACCATTCCATAGGGTCAACTGTGACTTTATCGTTTTCGAAATGAAATTCAGCGCATTTCAATATCGAAATGTTATCACATTTTCATTTCCAAAGTCAGTGGGATATTCCTGCCGTTTGAATACCTGACTGTGTACACATGTAGGTGTCGGCCAGTTTCTCCTGCAATTGACTTTAGACAGCTGGACGTTTGATGGATGTAGTCAATAATACCGAGCCGCTAAGTACAGATAAAATCGTCCAAAATAGCTTTCGGGAGTGCGAGTGCTGCACATGAGTGGGGGATTTGCCTTTTGTTTTTACTCTCCACGGGATTGATGTGATGAACAGCGAGTTGGTGAGTTTCATCCCTCAGATAAATCGACCTGTTTTTTCACATTGACCCACTTCTCATACCTGCGCATCCAGTGTTACATGTGTGTGGCTGGGTGTGCTTTTGTAACCCTTTAGCGGGGACCTCTGATCTTTCATCCGTCTGGAAATTGCCACAGTTTGAGTTCGGCGTGTAGCCTGGGGAAATTCTTGGAAATATTCTCTAAAAATAGGCACGTTGATGGGAAGTGCAAATTGCCTTCCAAAACCCTGATGGGATTTAATTTTTGAGAAAAATGCTGTTCACGCCCAAGTGACATCCATGTTATTTCTATGGCGCCTAAAGCACGAACGAGCGATACACTTCCTCAAACCCTTGAATAAATTTTATTTGCGAAAGCTGATCGGTGAACAAACACACGAAATAAATTGCTTCTGCATGGCTTTAGTTTTTAAAATCATTTAAGCGTCATTTCTCTGTTTACTCGCCTGGTTGGGAGGATCTGAGAATCCCGAGAGAACTATATACGATCTTTTCCTATTTTCGTCCAGTAGTTAATAGTCAAGGGTTGCTAAATTGCACTCTTCCTCTGGTGGACAATTTGAATTTTGTTCCATTGTGTGTATTTTACTGCAGCTAATATTTCATTTTCTATAGTACTTATCAGGTTAAGAGTGCTAAATTTCATTCTGACATCTAGTGGACGCTTATGAACCTGATTACTTGTTTGATATACAATTATAGGAAGTACATGTATAAATGCGCCTACAGTATATGTGTGCAGTCATGGCCCCCTAGATATAACATGTTGTAACTAATAACATGTCAATATGATATACATTAGCTATTGTATATCTAGGGGGCCATTGTTCAGCTATGATAGCTCGAGAACTCATATGGGTATTTTGGCGCCTTCTATTTTGAATTTTGCGTCTACATTTGTGTATTATATAGCAACTTTCATTTTCTATGTACGTTTTTCAAATAATGGTGAGTTTACATGTACACGTATAACTTAAAACAGTCAATAGTAACACTTCATAAGCCTTTACTTCATAATAATATGAATTCTAGCCAATTTTAAGAGGTAGGCCTACTACATGTACATGTATATTCGTATGCAGCAGTAGACAAGTAGAGTGAAATCGAGCTCTCTTAACCTGATACAGTGGCGGGCACTGGCGGCCAAATGTTTAGGACCACATTTCTATTGCATCACAATGTAATTTTTGTCCTAAACATTTGGCTACCACTGTACGTAGGCCTACCGTATAGTTGGTTTTTATTAAAATTATGATCTTATTATAACTTAAAGCACTCAATAGTTTGCACTTCAGAATACTTTGTCATAATATGAAGAACCCTAACAGTAGACAGGTAGTAAGTAGGCTCTATGTAGCAGAATGAAATTGACCACTCTTAATCTGACACGTACTTTAATCATTATTGCGCAATATTTTAGATACCCTCGAAGGCATATGTATGTACAAATAGTGTGGTTTAGTTTCTGCTCCAAATATACTTGTGACATAGGCTAGTATGACAACTATCCTAGCTGTCGAAATTAATATTTTTTCAGGGTTCCATGTGCACAGGATCTGGGAAGCATGTGCAAGCCGAGGGGATTTTAGTATTGGGGTGGTGGGAACCCTGTTTTTTTGTGGATTTAACGTAATCTCACGTAACCAACCACGTAATGTCTGATTTTGCTGCCCCTAACCGCCAGGCAATCACTGTCAGCCTGCGAACCGTTAGGAGAAGCTCACTTTCTTAGTGTCTATGCTGGAGCAGGGAATTTATCGAACTACACCCGTTTTTCCATGGGGGATGGTAGATCCGTCCTGATGCTTGTTAGTTCATTCGTGTTCATGGCCGCTTTTGTGTTCAACTTTCTTCTGTTGGAGATAAAGCATGCATGTGAGTTTGATGAAATTGCATCCTATGATATCGACAAGAAATACGGGAGCTGGGTCGTTGCCAGCTTCGGTATAAACTTCCAACCTGCAGTGTTTGATCGATTGCCATTCACTGGTGGCCAAGTCTTTCCTCTCAACTGATCAATCCCTTCATCGATTGAATGCGGGTAATTAGCTGATTGGGCCATCGAAACTGGAGCTTATTTGCCAAAATGTTATTTCGCTGAGATGACACGCCAGTCGTATCTTTCCCGATAACACATTCTCAACGAAGGGTCCAATGAATGTCTCCTGTTTCGGTAACTTTTTGAGGACCAAGTATACATATACGCATGAATGCATCTTTGATTGGGTAGCTCGGGTTGACACATAACTGCTTATTTTCATCTTGATCAGATCAGCCCTCGCGGCTTATCACACGTGGTGTGTTCACTTACATGTATATCATATTTTCTTAAAGATGATGCGTCTCATGCTTCGATATAGGGCAGGTCCAATCATTAGGTTTGTACATACACTGCAGCAGCGCCGCACTTGTTTTAGCCCTGGTAATTAGGCTCCTGAGCCCAAGATCTCGCCACTAAAATAAATGAGCAAATATGAAAGATTAAGGCCGTGAAGCAAGGCGCTGTTATCGATTTGAATCGCATTGTCTTATTAATTAAACGAGCCGTTATTACGGGTGCGTGTCGCGTGTATAAATATTGAACTTGGGAACGAAAGGACCCTTCAGTTGCTCTATGCTTGAGGATTGATTGCTCAAGTGAGCAACAAAATGCAATTTGAGCTTGTGTGTGGAGCAACGCGGATAATTTCGGCTTTCTTACGCCGTACTCAACCCAACAAAAGACGAACATGGCGATTAAATCTGTAGTTGAGAAATGCGCAGATTTCGGTCTTCAGAGTAATGTCCAGTTGCATCGAAACCGACACAAACAGCAATTAAACCTATCACGATTCGATCACGATCTGATGTTTGTGTTGGCCAGGAAAGATGTTGAAGATCATTTTCATTCCTGTTGAAGCCGCTACCTACTACATGTAGCTTATATATTCCACTTTGCTAGAATTGAACAAAATAATGGAAGCACTAGCTGCTGTTTCTAGGCATGCATAGTGCCCTTTAAACCCCATAAGATACATATCGTTTTATTACTTTGGTGGTTTGTTACCATTAATACAGCTTCAATCCTAATTGGAATTGACATTGGACGTTCCTTTAAAAAATGATGCAATTCCTCTATTAGAGTTGATGTATAGATGTTGAAGTATAAGAAATCTATGCTCCAAACTATTCAAATTCGGAGATTTTGTTATAACCATCAAGAAAGATGTGGCATTTGCTCTTCCAGCGCATCAAACCCGCGTAGCCAACATCATCAAACTCGTACATTCCTTTCTATTCCACTGTCTATTAGTATTGCTGAAATCCCACAATGTGTGAATTAGGGCCATGTTACTCAACTCCGCAATTATCGGTACTCAGCAAATGACACACTCGAGTGGTCGTTATGAAAAGGTTTCTCTGGGCTCGAGAACTGTCAAATTTGCACCATACAAAGTAAAGAGCCGTCCAAACTGTCTAACTTCTAACATTCCAAACTTCGACGTCGTCAATGCACCGCCTCTTACTTGTTATCAGATAGTGAAATGCCTCTTTCGTTTGTACTAAAATCAATTCATGGAGAATTACCGTAGGGACGACGGTCCGGATTTTCCGGTTTGAATTTGCCGCTCAAATAATGTGCTGTAGCGTTGATTCGTTGATAGAATCACGTGCTGATGCGCGAGAATGTGGCGCACGTGACAACCATGGAGCGTGAGATTCCATATTAGAAGACATGCTATATTGCAAAAAAAAATTAGATTGCGTTTTCCCAAGATGGCTTAAATCAATCGCCAACTTCACTGTTGCATTTCAATGTAAGACGACAGTTAGCAGGTAATTATTATACTGTATTGGTAGTTCGAAAACGACGAGTTTAAATTGTATTTTTGACGTTTTTCAAATGCAGTACAATTTTTCGATGCCCAGCTACATGTAACTTATACCTCGTTCAGACTGGACATTTCTAACGAGATTAGTCCCCGAAACTCGTTACGATTTTACAGTCTACTCTATCGGGATGGGCAAAACATGCCGCGTTCCCGAAACAAGGGATGAAGTTCCAAACTCGTTAGGTTTGACGCCACGCAGTGTTGTCAATCAACTATGTCGAGTACTTTGTTTGGTAGGACTGGTACATTTGGCGTAGAGTTGATTTGGCGACTAAGGACAGGCAAGGAGTATGCTTGATAATTTGATTAGTTTTCTTCGGTTTATTTATTGTTTTGGTAAGTCACAGTGTTCAGATTTCGGATTATCGTTATTCTCTCACATTGTAGAATCTCCCATCATGCACGGCACGTCCCGTGAATAACGTGATCGCCGTGTGAACTCCACTTTTTTGCAACGCCATATTTCAAACTCGATATGTTTTCTAACGAGTTAAGATTCCTGTCTGAACGAGGTATTAGATGGGTTCGACTGTTATATAGTTAAACTACAAGTATGTTCGATATTTTCCACATTGTCTCACGGCTGATTCTGAATGATATCAATATACTGTATGCTATAAAGCCAGGCCACGAGTGAAGGGTGCGGGATTCGGACCACACGGTATCATGGTTTTCGAATGCGGATCGATGGTGGCTTGTTTCGCATTTTTCCCGCCACTATCTACATGTACACGTTGTGCGGGTATTGGGTACACGATTCCGTTCTGGCTGCAGCCTGCATCGCATCCAGTTGGAGGCGGTTGGAAAAGGCCGATTTAGGAGGATGCAGTGCGGCGTGGGGGCGCCACTGTATCAGTAGCATCCCCCTTTGAGGCGAGGCGTAAGAAAACTGACAAAAGTGAGATGCGATCATTTGTGGGGGTGGTGGGCAGACGTACACGCCACCGCACCGAGCGTCATTGCTCGACGGTACACAAAGCCACTTCCGCGTTGTGCAACGAGTCGCCCCTGGGCCCTTTGCCCCCCCCCTGACCCCCTGACCCC
>JAQGAF010001571.1:0-29649 GCA_034687865.1 Kryphioiulus occultus
TCTGTTTAATGTCAGGTTTGATCTGTTTAATGTCAGGTTTGATCTGTTTAATGTCAGGTTTGATCTGTTTAATGTCAGGTTTGATCTGTTTAATGTCAAGTTTGATCAGTTTCCTGTCGGGTTTAACCAGTTTTCTGTCGGGTTTAACCAGTTTTCTGTCGGGTTTAACCAGTTTCCTGTCGGGTTTAACCAGTTTCCTGTCGGGTTTAACCAGTCTTCTGTCGGGTTTAACCAGTTTTCTGTCGGGTTTAACCAGTTTTCTGTCGGGTTTAACCAGTTTTCTGTCGGGTTTAACCAGTTTTCTGAAGGGTTTAACCAGTTTCCTATCTGCGTTAACCATTTTCTGTGTTAATCAGTTAACCATGAGTTTTTCTTAGTTTACTATCAGTTTTGATTTGTTCATCATCAGTTTACCATCAGTTTATTATTAGTTTTGCTCACTTTACAATTGGTTATCATCAATTTACTATCAGTTTATCGCCAATGCTTCGATTTAAACCACAAACCCACAAACTAAGTCAGTTTACCACGTGATAGTTTATTGCCAGCTTATCACCAATATTTTAGTTTTTAATTAGTTTATATGCCAGTTTGCAATCAGGTGTTTTCATCAGGGAATGGTAGAGCCTACATATACGAGACGAACAGAACGCTCTTCTTTATAAACTTTAAAAGCCTTTTAATTTTTAATACGTCAAAGTGGACGTTTGTATGTCGTCTCATCTCACTGAAAGCATGCTCAGCTTTTTCGCATCTGCACCTCCCAAAGTTGAAATGCATCAGCAAACACTGGTTCAGATCCGGATCCACTGTGAGGACATTGTCGCAGTGAGACGGAGGCAGGTGTCAAGTAAATAATGCGCAAAGTCATTACACACATGCCAAACGTGTTCATTTGCAGAAGCCAAGTTGGCCTAATGAACACGATGGAAATTTTTCGGGCGTTTTATTAATGGCGATCGATAGTCGTTTCGCATGGGGTTTCTCCAACTCGCAAACTCATCCGCCGCAGGAAGTAACGTCAAGCGAGATTCCCCGCTCTGTTCCAGAACCAGTGATGCCGGATAAACGAACTTGAAAGTCATCTGACTTAATGAGCAGGTTTTGGATCCCTGTCATAATGAAAAATGCAGAATGGCGTCGCTAATTTCACGGCTGGGGAGGGGATTTGTAGTTGCTGAATTTGTTTCTTGTGCTGTTGGAATGGTCAGTCAACAGTCAGTCGTATTTCAGTCAAAAGTCATTTACTCAATCACAGTTACCATCAGTTGCAAACCTCATCTTGATCTAAAAGCGACTGTTGGTAGCTCCATATTGCAGTATCAATCAGCTCAGTCAAATGTACTGAGGATCCCCCATTTGGGCCCATGGAAGTCATGGAAAAGTCAGGAAATTTACAACCGGGTCATGTAATTTGTCTTTTGATTGATTCACAAAATGAACATTTGGGTTTAAATTCATCATTTGTCACATATTTTAGCGGAAATTTCGCCTATGGCGTGTTTTTTGGCCAGTAATAATGTCTCAACAGTGGTAGATATTGTTTATGAAAATCGCTATTTAGTCAGACGTAAAACTTGTACGGTCCCATATTCTAATAGGAATAGAACACATTTTGAAGTCATGAAAAAGTCATGGAAATTGCAATATTAAATTTAGTAGACACTCTGTGAATCCAGGAATTTTTAAGGGGGTATTAGAAAATACCTCTGGCGAAAATTTTACAAAGAAAAATCTGAAATGATAATTCTAACCCACAATTCTTGATAATGATTATTTACTAATATTAATAACTAATTTGAACGTAACGAAAATGAAAAGGCATTTTTTTAAATAAAAAGTTTTCGTCCAAATTTCTGCACAAAAATGTGTTAAATTACATAACACTTATGCATATACAGTACAGACTGTAGAATATAGCCGAACGTCACTGGGGACTTTTTAAATAAAAAACTCATAACGATGAATTTCAAACATTCTCTCGTACATTTTAAACAAATGCAAGTCACAAATGATGGATTTTTGCTCGTTTCTTGAAAAACAAATTAGTAAAAATACAAAATTAGGTGAACGCCCTAGGCGAAATTTTTAAATTACTGGAAATAACATATTGTGGGTATCGAGAGTGTTATTTGTATGACGTTTTTCCCGAAATTGAATTTAAAATTTCCAGTATCAACAAATAAATTCCAGAATATTTTCATTATCAACAAATAAATTCCAGAACCTTTTCAGTATCAGACAAAAATAAAATTCCAATATATATTTTCAGGATATCCAAACCTGTAGACACCCAGTATATTCATCATTTCATTGAACCATTTCATTGAATAAACCATATGTAACATGGCTTTGCAACAACTCCATTACCATAAAACGTTTTCTGAAATGTTTGATTTCTTACTTATGACGAAGTTAACAATGATTGCAGATGCCTGACTTTTGGATGTCATTTTGATGAAGATGGCAGATTGAACTTTCTAAAATAATGCCATCAATACAGTCGGCAATAAACGGTTTAATAAATCGGTTGCTGAGACCTCGGATAAAAGTCGGCGACGTCTTGAAGCAAATTCGATTAATTATCCTTAGAATTTGGTATTAAGATTTGATTCATTTCCTGCAGCCATGGCATCACCAATGAGTGTATGGTTGTGCAGAACAGACGCTGATCCGACGAGGGATTTGGCGTCTGGTAGATGATTTCGACCACACGTGGTGCGAAGTGTTTGATCCTTATTTACACTCTGTCGGATTCGGATTATGGGAATGGGCCGGAAATAGACCGAAGATCAAGCCGAATGATTTCACTTGGCATGGTAACCAGCAATGAGCCTCAGTGCCCTTAATTATTGCACTCGGGCGAGCAACGACGGGACGAGGATTTCGGATGCGATCAATACACTATACGAATAATGGCAAAGGCGGGCGACATCTTTCAGCAGTTTTATTGTTTTAGCATAACATTTTTTTCGATAACCCAGTTGGAATATCATGTGTCTTTTGGAAAATGTCATTATGGCATTGTCTGAAAATTAGCTAGCGAATGGCAGCAACAAAGTAATGTTGATGAGGAAGGATGGTAGATATCCTGGGCATGATGGTTGGTTGTTCGAATTAATGATAGTGTACTACAATTTTCTATGTCGTATTCGCAATTTCCATTTCAAAATCCACCTAATAGTTTTGTACATTTTGGCATTGGCCACCACTCATTCTAGCGTTTCCAACGATGATTGGTTAAGTATTGTCCATTATACTAGCTGTTACCGAAATTGGTAGACATTGGTCACATTGCTAAATATTCTCATAACTGATATCTGGAAAGGTTTGCAATCTAATATGTCATAGTACTTCATTTGGTCATTATTTTAATTGTGCAGGAAACGCCTGTAGAATGATGGTAGGCATATTGATGCTGCATATAGGGTTTCAATTGAAATACTCAAGTCCATTTCCCGGACATTTTCACGAATTCCCTGACATACCCTGCCAATGTGGCATTTCCATGACAATCTCTAATTTCCCCTGACTTTCCAGTAACTGGGAACGCTGGCATAAAACTGCATTTTTGTTCGAGTGCAAGCAAGTCAAACGTTGGTGTAAGTTTAGTGAGCTGTGCTTCTTGTTGTTTGCCATTTTTAATCTTGGTTGAACTACCAAATATGCCCTGCGCCGCCTCAGACGCAACGAGAAAGTAGACTTCTCCTAAAGGCTCGTAGGCTGGCAGTGGTTGCCTGGCAGATAGGGGGCAGCTAACGTAGTAATTAAGTACAGTATTTTACATTGTAGGTTAAAGCATTCTAGCCGGAGTAAATTTACTATTCTTAATTTATTTTAAAGTCGATCATTGGTCCAGAAAAGGCTACGTGTGAAAAAGTATAAAAAAATTGTGAAAGCTAGGACAGGTGTGATTCTTGTGCGCTAGACAGTTCAGTAGGGTCTAAATACAAATACATCTACAGCATTTTGTGCAATTTGACACAGGACATAATCTATACCATATATCCTTAAACTTTAAGGGAGTATTCCAAGAGTCATCTCAGTCGGCGCGTTTCAACTGCACGGATGGGTCTGGCGGAAGTGCCAGTTGATGCAATTTTCTACCGGAAATGCTGAGTAAAGACGATAATTTCCTGCGTTAGCGAGGCGAGCAGTACCAAACCTTTGGAGGGGCACCACATTCCTCACTAGCATGTAAACGTTGAGGTTGGTAAACTGGAATACATGTGATTAGATCTACAATCTATGGCACATGTCCTGTCCAACATGGTTTCTGACTCAATGACATGTCCTACCAGAGGGTTTTCAGTGGATATGAAGTGGAATCGAATCAAAGGGTTAGGTTTTCAATGTCTATTTGAAATTAATGAGCCATCCTAACACCTTCATGATATCACATATTGTGGACTTGTTCAGGTTTATATATAGAAACACATGTCCTGTCAACCATGCTGTCTGACTCAAGGAGGTGTCCTACTAGGGTGTTTCTCTGGGTCTGAACTGAAATCAAATCACATGGTTATGTTTTCGGTGGATACGTGAAATCAATGAACCATCATAACACCTTCACATGTACTGTCTATCACGGTGTCTAACTCACGGAGGTGTCCTACTAGGAGGATTTACTGGGTATGATATGGACTCGAAGGGTATTTGTTTACTGAAATTAATGAACCACCTAAACGCCTTGATATGCCGTGATGGACTTGTTCAGGTTTAGATATATACTGTATAGAAACACATGTCCTGTCCATCATGGTGTCTGACTCAAGGAGGTGGTCTACTTGGGGGTTTACTGGGTATGAAATGGAATCGAAGGGTATGTTTTTTCAGTGTCTACTCGAAATTAATGAACCGTCATAACACCTTCATGATCTCACATGGAGGAATTGTTCAGAAACACGTGTACTGTCTATAACGGTGTCTGACTCAAGAAGTTGTCCTACTAGGCGGTTTTACTGGGCATGAAATGGAATCGAAGAACATGCTTTTTCAGTGTCTACTTGAAATTAATGAACTATAACACTGTGATATGACATGGTGGACTTGTTCAGGTTTAGATACAAAAGCAACATGTCCTGTCCATCATGGTGTCTGACTCAAGGTGTCCTACTAGGGGGTTTTAGTGGGTATGAAATGGAATCGAAGGTTATGTTTTTCAGTGTCTACTTGAAATTAATGAACCTTCATGGTATCACATAGTGGAATTGTTCAGGTTTTCCATCAACAATGTCCAATCGCCTCATTAAATTTGCACTATGAAACGCGTTTCGTGAAGCGCCATTAGCCATAAGTAGCATTCGAAACGTTAAACGCCACTTGAATTTCATAATGGCGTTGCTCTGAATTCCTCCCTTAGAAACAGGAAGGTACTGCTAGAATATTGGACTGGCAATTTGGCTCTTCAATTTGGGAGCCCATATATAACTCGTCTGCCTCCTGGCACTACAGTGTTATAGGGTGGAATTAACATCGTTGCCACTTTCTTTAATTAAGTGAATTTTCCTCTTCGTAACCATGGATTAGCCCCATTGTTATTGGAGTAGTAAATAAAATCCGCCTTTTCTTGGCCGTCCTCAACGGCCTGTAATTAACGAGAGTACAAAGCAAGCATGCTGGGAAATCCTCCTGATGGTCCGAAATTTGTTCAGAATTCATTCTGCTTGCACAGCAGTTTTCAGCCATAATTAGGCAGGCCCAATGAAAGGAATGCAGTTTTGAAGCCAGCACCAGAATGCCTAATGCGCCTTTATGGGCCTTTGAGGAGGAACCAGATTATGGAAGATGGAAATGGAACGTCTTGAAAGCTAAAGGCCAATGTTGGCGCGTTGGCGAAGTCAAAAGGCAGGGCAGGGGCGATGCTCATTTCTATGGAAATGAGGTTTTGCTCCGATTTATGAAATAGTGGCGAGATTTATAGTGCAACTTGGAGAATTCTCGCCACATTAGCATACTGACATTCCTATGGTCCTAACTTGGGGGTGGTGTGGATAGTTTATGGTGTGTATGTGTATAGCTAAGTTTCTCCGTATGCATTCGAGGGCGCCACATGTAAACCTCTAGGAAAAAAACAAGATGCCCGTCTATCGCTAAGGTTAAGAAATTTAAAAGCGTACTTGAAGCTGCATCAATGGAAAGGGTGATATTAACTTAGCCAGGCTTTTAGAAAGTTTGCCTTATCTGGAGTGTGGAACACGTTGTGAAAGCCCAATTTGAAATAATTGCAAGCTTGAGTGTGATAGTCAGTTCTGAGAACATAACATGTCAGTGTATTAATTGAGAGGGACGTTCAAGTTCACATGGAGCAATTTTCAATATCTGTACTCGACTTTTCAGTTTTTGCTAATGTGACACTTGACTACGACATTAGTTAGTACCGGTATGTTGTGGCTGTTAATTTGGTATACCGATCCCCTGTTCCAATTAAGGAATGCCTTAAGTTAGCCATTACTGGGGGTCAGGCATAAGATCAGTTAGGGTTAGGATGATTTTGGACTTGGGCGTATGCTTAAGAAATTCTAAATATACACCATATGTAGGACTCTTTAATCGAAGTAAAGATGTATTTCAAATCCTCAGTCTTGAGTTATAGAGACTCGTGCCCTTAATTCGGTTGATAATTTACAAATCTGCTGATTGAGAAACTCATGAGTCAAGTGAAAGAGAGCTATATAGGCCATATAGCTCTGTCTGCTGCACTGTTTTATGATTAGGTGATTGCTAGTTTTCATCGATTTCGAATGTTAATTGAAAGCAAACAGCGCAGTCTTTTACTAGTAATACTGAATTTTATCCACGTGGCAGTGACTGAATTTATAATCGTGCAAGTATCTTCCATATAATTGACGGTACCTTTTTTATACATGAAACACAATTACCTTTGTGTACTGACGTGTGATGGGTAAATGAATTTAATGATCACGAAAATTGCTTTTAAAATCAGGTTGAGTAAGGAAAGTTACATAGCCAATTATTGGTTAACACAATAATCAATAGATGACAAAAATGTGTGTCAGGATATAACGATATTGTCAATTTAAAAAAGATAATCTAAATTTTCTGTTTATTTATGAAAAATGTGATCTCTCCCGTTTATACAGGGTGAAGCAGAATACCTGTGGAGGTATTTACATATGTACATCATAAGCAATATAATATTCCTTATATTGCTATATATTATATTTTTGCATTTTTAATGTTCATGGAAATTTATTTTTAAAATCAAAATGAGTCAGGAAAGTGGAAAATTTCATCTCTGGGCAGCCTATTCCACTGTAAGCCACCGGAAGTGTAAGCTGGAATAGGCATCATTCCTGTCTGCTAAACATATTGGGTTGACATATGCACATTTCGAGCATCCCCAGGCAAAATCATGTTGAAACTCAGCAATTGGGCTGCCTTTTCGCCCAAATCTTCTCTGGAACATCCTTTTTCACCAACACCATCCGTCCTGCATGGCTCGTGCCTTTCGTCGCCATTCTTATCTCAGGTCCTGATGAAGCAATTAGGGGCCCGCAATCGGCGTAATTTCACGTTCACGCCCCTTGCTTTTCATCGCCAGGCAAACTCACCACACTTGTAATTAGCGAGCGATAATAAAATGGAAAAGGGCATTTGAATAAGGGCGACTGTCTTCCACCCCAATGCTCTGTTTATTGACGATTTCCAGGCGCTGGAAGCTCAAAGGCACCCTGCTCTTGTGAAATGATTCATTAGTTGAAGAAAAGAAACGAGTGGAAGCCCAATTATTTATACTCCAGCAAAGTTGTCCTCCAAAAATAGTACGAATTTCCAGCATCAGCGAAAACATGCTGATGCTGAGGCCCATGCCTCCAAGAAGGGATGTGTCAAACGAGCAAAAAACAACACTTGCATTCCAGCTTACTGTGTTTTAGTAGCCATTTATTTTTAAATCCCAAATAAACGCCCATGTTTATTGGCCTGGGTATTTTGAGTGCCCTGGTAATTGAGGGCGAGGTGAGGACGTTGCACTGGGAATGGGAATGGACCCTGATCTCGTAATGTGGCGGCGAAACGAATTTTGGCAAACTGGAGGACTTGCTGCTGCAGTACTTTGGCTCCAGCGAAACCAGGTTTAATCATGACAGTGCAGTGGGAAAACTGAATAGCATTATGGATTTTGATGTAATCTGATTAATGTCCATTGTTTGTAATGCACTGAAAACAGGGAAATTTGGGGATCTGTGACGAATCCAATGACTAAGGTGACAGGGCGCCACTAAGGCAATCTGTTAATTGCTAGCGTTGCACTAAGTGGTGATGTAATGAGCGATTAGAAAGTAGAATGATTCAAAGTAGGATGTTCTAATGGAACGGATCAGCCTGATAGCTGGCAATCACGCACTGCACGGGTGCTGGCAGGGTTTGCCCCTTTTCCGGCTGACACCTGATGGGATTTTACAAAATTGGGTTTTTGAATTTTTGCCACCACTTCGCGTTATTTATTCAGTATTGGAAATTCAATTTTGGAAAGCTAGGTCAGCGTAAACTCGCGCATTAATATTTGAAGCACTCCTGGGCTAATGGTAGCCCGATCGATCGATACGCATTCCGATTTTATCGCATCGACCTTACGTGTGTACCTTGGTGGAAACTGGAGGGTAAAATAAATACACAAGGGAGAATGAGTTACTTAAGAGCGTTATGGAGAGCTGCGTGCCAGCAGTTTTGCGGATGTTGAGAAACTGGATGTACCAAAATGAACATAGTGCACCCGAAAAACTTGACCTTTTTATTTTGAAATGAAATAGAAATTACGTGATTTTGCCATTGAGTTGATTTGATTAGCATACTGTACTTTGACTCAAAGTATTTGACGTAAGGCTATACGAGAATGGTTTTGGATATTGTGAATGATGGCGTCATTTGTAGTACAACAAAATTCATCGCTGTACCACTTTTCCAAAGATGTCTTTAAAATACATTGTAAAACCAATTTCACTTAATAGCAAATTACAGTTTATTTAAAATATTTAAACAATTTTATACAACTTCAGTAGTTTTTTTGTTAAACTGTGTTAAGTCATTTTCCCCTTGTTCTTGATCTTGTTAGGGTAGTCCAAGATAAAAATATTCTTTCAATCATACTTGATTTTCATTATTAGATGTTATTGCTGTTGAACCATAGTTTGGCCCCTGAATATTATCCATTTTTATTTATTTGTTTATAAATCAAAAGAGGAATATATCTTTTAAAAATCTGAACGACCCCTGTTGAATGACTCAATCTCCCATGTGAATAAGTAAATTTTGCCTTTATTATTTAATGAAAGCAAAGATACCTGAATAAATTTAGGTTAATTTATTAGCATGGTGAGAATAGACGATGGCGACAGTTGACAGGATGACGTAGAAGGTTGTTCATGAACTTAATCAATGGATCAATATATAATTTTCAAAAATTTAAAAAATTGTGAGTAGTAAATTTTGCAGTTATTATATTTGAATAAAATTAAAAATATCGAAGTAAATTTTGGTCAATTGGTTAGCATAGTGGGAGTAGGCGGTTCAGACAAATTAGATCAGTAACGTGTAGGTTGTTAGTCACCTTAAATGCTTGAGGCCAAGTTTAGTACGAAAATAAGTTCATTTAGCAAAATAATGTAATTTCTATTTTAGTTTACCGTGTTATAAAAACCTTAAGGTAGTTCTGTTTGACCTTAAGGTAGATGGAATAGTTCTGTTGCGCCCTGTATAACTCTGATAGGTCTTTGGGATTTTTGGAATATCGTTTTGCAGTGGCTTCATCTTATTTGTTTCCACATTTGCACCCATGTGTAGGGTCGAAAGACTCGTACATAGCAAAAATTAAAACCGTAAAAATGTTACATTTGTAATCACTAAATAATGCATAGTCGTTCATGCTTTGTGAATGTGAATAGCAGGCTTATTTCGAGATGGAAATTGTACTGTTTATATGCCTGCGAGGATACACGCCATAAATAATAATGTCGTCCCTAAGTTTCACGTTTTTAGCACCGTGTTTAAATGAAGCACGAAGCTAAAAACATAAACGTTAATGCTGGCTGCCTCCGAGATCTGCTAGTAAAAAGTAATTGCGTTATAAATATATAATAACGGAGTTCTTAATGAACAGCAATTTGCAATGTTTACACGTAGCTCTATCATCGTAAGTCGAAAAATCAGATACGCTTTTTTATCTACTGTACACATCATCTCTCGGGGTAAGCAACCCATAATTTTGCTGAAGACGTGCATATTCATATTACTGCCAAAGAAATAATTTATCAATGCATCATGATTAATAACTCAACCGCTGCATAATTTCGAGTCTTCGTGTTTGTCGTCTTTCAATGCTTTTGCAAAACCGTTGATTGGCAACTGAGATTCAAATTAATTTGGATGGTTTTTCTCATGTTGTTTGTTGTGCCAAACTTTGCAGTGATATCGACGGTTTCTGCACCGAAATGAAATTAGTTAAATTCATGCTGAAAAAGTTTACAATTTTATGTACGTGTGGGGAACTGTATGCTCAAAGAAATGTGAATTTCTTTCATTTATCGTGTATTACGAAAAAATTTCATCTTATAGCATTTTATAAACAATTTCTATTTTAGTTCATGGTTAACCACAAGTGTTAACATGATGGTTACCACATTGGAAAATAGGGAAATCTCAGGGAATGCGATATTAACCTGAAAAACAAGGAATTTGTATTGGAATCTGAACATTTTCAGCATCCACATTTTGTGCTTGTTCATTATAATTCTGATAAATCAGCAAGAAAATAATTCTCATACTTTTTCAATTTGACTGTTTTTTTTGTCTTCATTCAATAAATATATTTTTTCGATCTGGAAATCTGGAATATGTCCATCAAAAACTCAGGGAATTTTGTTTTCTGCAATAAGTAACCATGATTAATTCTTATCCGATGAAATGCAGGTGCATTTTTTGTGGTATAGACAGGGTGTATCCAGGACTCCTCACATTTGAGACTGCATATAGTCGCATTCAGAAGACGTACATAATTACTGGTGTCACCTTGTAGCAAAGCTAATCAAGTTTTAGTTTTACATCCAACAATCATTTTCTTTCGATATTTCAGTACTACAACGCTAAAGTTAACTTAAATATAAGGAAGACTCGATAATTTTCCTACACAATGAAACTACGAATAAAATACTATATGCTTTCAAAGCTATTTATCATACACCCTGTAAAGTGAAACCAGCCGAATGAAACGTTTGAATGCACCAAAGGACATAATGTTTGGTCACAACAAAATGGCGGCATGGTTCACCAACTCAAGAAGCTTTGTTCGTTCCCTTTGCAAACCTACTGTAGAAGAAAGTTCCATCAGAATGCCTTCAAAATGTCTGCAAATCAAAATCAAGCACAAAAAAGACATTCGACGTTGACTTTAACATTTATTTTGCTTTTTGAGGATCGAAAGGGGTCTATGAGATTGGTCCAATAATTTAATCCTGGTCGTAATTTTGTGACAGCTTTTTTGAAAAGTGAGTATTGTCGTTCCAGACCACACACGATATGTCATTAAATTCGTGCAATTGGCACGTCCAGTACTGGGTCTCATACATGTACATGTATACGAAAATGGCGATTTTTATTGTCGCCATGGTGACATACTGCTCGGGAAAGCAACTCATTTGTTCGCTTCAATGTGTTTCCATTGATTTCCTGTTGACACGCTTCAGTGTGATTCTACGTCACTGAGCAACAACTAAGTTTATATACGGAATATGGGGTTTTATTTTGCTGCCAAGCGTGTACAAATAAACACAGGCTCGACCGTTTTTTCCCCCCGATAACACAGTCTGCCAGAAAAACTGTCATGTATGCTTGCCTACTCAAATCCAGCCTTCCAAAGGGCACCGCAGCGTTATAATTAACTCTAAATAATTTCTCTAATGGATTCCATTGAGCAGGAACCCATTGAAGGCAGCGTTTCCATAGGCTCGCCGGTCGAGTCAAATTGGATTGAAATTTTTCAAAAGAAATCGATTTTGATTTGCAGGGTTCAGGGCGCCCTCGACTTCTCATCATTTGGGAATCAAAATGCCTTGGCTTTTTAAATTTCTCACTTTTGTGGTTCGACTCCTTGATTTGAGACTGCATTGCAGGAGGGGTAGTATACGAAGGCATCTCTGACTCACTTTTTTGAAAGATGAATTTTCAGCTTTTTGAATCTGGGTTATGTCAAATGTTTTTTTTTGCCCAAGCATACATGCATTTTTAAGAAAGGTTCAAGCAAAACATGTGATATCTCCTTGATGTTGCTTGCGAAGATCAATAAAATCATTTTATTATTGTTTCGCTTTTCTAAAATTCTACATTTCATTAGTGAGATTTTATACCGTCAGGGAAAGTCATGGAAATCTTGACATTTTGACCATTAAGTCAGGGAAATTCAGGTGGAAGGTAGGGAAATTCATGATGCCAGGAATGAAAAGCATTAGAAAAGCTGTCTTTTTTATCTACGATTTACTAAAAATTTCGCCTACGGCGTTTTCATTATCAGTTCTTATCATTAATTTTTCTTGTGAGAAATTCACCTAAAATGCACTAATTTTGTTTAAAAATCGCCTATGGTATTTTCGTTAGTATGAAGTGTTAGAGATCATGGGTTTCATCCACTATAATGTTCGCATCATTATTAATATTAATACGCTAAAAATCCATTTTGTTTTTCGATTTTTCAAAATTTTCATATTCTGATTATTCTAATTTTTTCATGTCAAGGTGTGATTGATCCTTCTAGTTATCAGTAAACCATTTTGTTTTTAGAATTTACAAAAGTTTCAATGTTTCAGTTATTGCCAGTTTCGCAAGTGTTTTGGTGGGATTAACTGGGTGTCTACTGGCCATGGAAGTCATGGAATATACAGATATACATTAGGGTCATGACATTTTTGCTTTTGATTGATTCGCAAAATAAGGTTTTTGGGTTAGAATTTATCATTTGTCATCCAGTTTCGCAAACCAGTTTTCACTCTGCTTTTGCTTGTCTAGTCTAACAATGTGATCTGGTTGCAACTTTACTGAGGCCAATGGTTGTCACACATGTAACTGCATGGAGCGCCACAGATGGCGCTGTAGATGGATGTAATGTAAGCTTTGTGAGCTAAAGCTTATGATTTGAGTGCACTTGATAATTTTTCCAATGCTTTAACAATGCACAGCACTTAAATCTGCATGCAATACAATTCAATAAACGGGAATCCTAGCCTGCTTTGTTTGGCACAGAAACATCAATACTCAAAACCATTGCATGCTGATGGATGAGCCTGGTCTTAATTTTAAGACTGCGATACCCACTCTTCAAACAAGTGTTTTTGCGATTTGGAAACTTTTGTGGAAACTTGGTTGGCGTGCAAATATCCATTACCCAAGTCGCCTTGCATGACTATTATCATTTGGCACGGCTATTTACTGCCAAACTCGCGAAATTTGATATTTAAAATAGTTGATAACTTCATTACGCGATAAGATATGCGCATATAAACGCGAGTACATATACACTAAATGGATTTTCGGTTAGTCAATTTTTTTACAGATTAGATTTCCACGCACGAATTACTGCATGATGTATCTGCCTTCGTTTTGCAACGGCTCATGGAGTACTTGTACTCGGGAAGTTTCTATGGGCCCTGAATGGAAAGTCGCGTTTATCCACTCCAAAAAACTGGCAACTTTTGCATTTTAAAATCCTCACATGTATGCTTATCATAAATCATTCCCCCCATTTAATGTCGGGGCTTTCATCTCGCCCTTCACTTTCGCTTGGCTTTTAAACGGCATGCGTGGCAAGTTTCAACAAATCGAGGATTCTTCAGGGTTTGAACCTCTTTTGACATGCGAAGCCATTAAGGCTGCACCACGCCTAGGACATGTCACAATTATTGGAGTGCCCAAAAATTATTTAAGAAAAATGACGTTATCAGCCAATGCCAACTCGTCGTTGTCCATCTTTCCAGAATTATCTTTTGTTTTTATCTAGCTACCATGATGCATTGCAGACTGCTGTATTAGCATATTGAAGTGCTATTTTTGTTTCCACTATCTGTGCAGTTGTGGCCTTGTTACGTATGCAGGGCGTTTCAGTTGGCATAATGAGTTTTGCATAATGCAGCATGTGTGCCATTTTCAAAAGGTAGGAATAATAGACGTTTAGAGCCATAAATGTCAGATTCGCATAAAAATGCCCACGTGGTCCAATGAAATGGTAAACCAGCAGTCTGCAATATCATCCCCCATGTCTTCAGATATATCATGCATTTTGCAAAAATTGTTACAAACAAACCAATTTCTCAGACATGAAATGACACTCAGGGGCCTCGATTCATTGCTGAACTACATGTTGTTTTGGGCGACTGCACGTGCGTGCGAATAATTGCAGAATTTGAAAACTGCTTGAGATAGACAATTTTGTGTTGCTTATTTGACAGCGTGGTTTGTAAAAATTCTAGCATTCGTGAGTTGAAAGAAAAACTGTTGTTTTCGAAACATTTTCTTTGTTAGTTGCTTCAAAGTTTGACATATTGTTATGTGACTTACAGGGAACACAACTCATTTTTAATTGAAATTAGTGAACGGTTTTGTGAACTGTTGGATCAGGCAGGAACCTGAATAAATCCAACATTAATTTCCTTGACATTTGCAAATGAAATATTCAAAGGAAATGCACTTAACTGAAAGGGAACATACGTTTAATTCATTTTTCAGTAAGTCAGTGGACCGTTTATGACCTTAATTTAGGATAAGGAGAGAAACTGAAACCACCCAACACCAATTTCTATGACATTTGCAAAGATAGTTTGCAAAGGAAGCAAGGGGTCAAGTGCCGTTTTTCAGGCAAGACAAAATTCAGTTTTTAGTTAATCAGTGGGCTGTTTACCACCAAATTAAATTTGGGAATGATGTTGCAGGGTGTCTACTGCATGGTCATGGAAGTCATGGGAAAGTCACAAAATAAATTCAGATGATGAGTAATGCAAATATCATGAAATTTACATCATGGTCATAGAATTTTTGCCTTTGATTGATTCAAACAAAACGAAAATCAGTTAAAATTCATCATTTATCATCCAGTTTCACAAAAAATTGCTCCTACAACGTTTTTTGGCCAATGATTGTCATCACTGTGCTAGAGGCATGTGATGGCATATAACTTTGACGGCCTTATGTTGTACTATGCGTTGAACATTTTTGGATGTCACGAAAAAGTCATTGAAAAGTCATGGAATGCGCAATGCCAAATCCAGAGACAACCTGTTAGAATGTTGGTAAACCCAAAAAATTGGGACTTGGGATTCACCCCCTACCACGTGGTATGCATTTACTAAAAGTAGGGTACTGAGTTAAATTGAATTGAACCAAGGACATACAGTAGTTCAATGTGTGATGAATCAAACATCGATTGTTTAAAACTCATTCTTTAGTAAAAATATTAGGTGTATATGTTCAGTTCAACATTGCAAAAGGCTGTTATTGTGGATGTGAAAGTTGTCAACCACTGTACTTGAGGTCGATCCCAAATTCAGAGCAAGGGGGTCTTCCCTCGACTTGGCATGTTGCCTGGCAATATCTGCAGAGTTAAACGCATGGCATATTTCAATTTGGCAACTGGTGTGGCAAATTTCGCTATTTTCATGTACATGAAAATGCCATTTGACCCCTTTTCCCCCTCGCGTATTCACCCACTGACATTTAGCTTATTGCTTGCTTTTGGCAGGCTAGCAAAAATCGTCCATTTTTGCATTTTTTTTCTGCCTACTAGGAGATTTGCGCAGGACTTGAATTGACGATTGGACCATTTCTATGAATCATTCCGCCATTTTTATTTGGAAGTTAGTGTTTAGAACCATCCATGTGCCCCTCAGGAACTTAGCATCTCCATAAAACTTGACATAGGCTGTGAGACACGCTGCTATTTCTAAGGTGTTTTTCTCATTAAGCCCATAGGATCTGGGGCAGATTTAGATCCTTTGTGCGGTTTTCCAAGGAGGAATTGCCTTTGTCAAGGAACTTTTCTCACCTTTTTCAATCAATTCGCTTAATTACCTCTGCGTGTCCCTTGCCCAACGCCACAAGATGCTTTGCCATCACGCCATTGCACAGCTGAAAAATCCTATGGCAAAAGACCTTTGTGTTAAATTGCTAAGGTAATTGATTTGACACACGCACTTCACACAGGCCCTTCTCGATTGGATCGCATCAAAAACAGTGAAAATGAAGCCTAGGCCACTTAATACTTGATGCTAATTGAGCGTACAAAGTCAGCTTTTCATTGATTAAATTTGCACCGACGCCATCTTGAGATATCGATTCGTTTTATTTGCCAAATCTCTATGAATGACTCCAGACTGACAGATTCATGAACTCTCTACGCAACAGGCTGATTAATTATACCTTGCACCCAACTCGATTTCAATCAATACTAGCCCCCAACGAAACCTTAATTACAGGTTTGGAAAACCATCCCCATTGATGAAGATGTTTTCAATGCCAGAAAGCCATTGAAAAACATCGAACAGAGGCAACTTATCAAGGCTTCAACCCTTTTGGAAGCTAGATCAGTAATTGCCAGTATTGAGTCTGAATGCAGTCGTTAACAGAGGAAGAATAATCGGCCTTAAAATTAAGTGGTGCGAGGGCTTTTCACTCTTTTCAGCGCTCTGAGACTGGTGTTAACAAATGACAACTCGAAATGCCAGAGCCATAATTTCCAATAACGTTACCATAGAGAGGGAAGAGTATGTTTGTAATTGAATCTAACACGTAATTGACTCGTAGGAGCTGGTAAAAAAGACGACTTGGAGCTTTATTAATGATGGGGCTATCAGTGCAGAGTGCAGCAGAAATCGTTTATTAAAAGTCAATTCATCTTGTCAGAACATTATTAGCATGCACTAGAGGGCGTCCAAGGTTGGGGGTGGGGAGTCAGGGTGACTGGCCGACTTGAAAACCTGGAAAAATCAGGAAAATCCACTTAAAGTTGTAATTTCTGGAGATGATTTTAATTGTTACGTGTTGACTAACAATCTGGAAAACCTTGAAAACTCGGGGAATTTTGAATTGAAACATGGAATTTGTCGGTACCAAAATTGTATTTTGAGTTTGTTCCTTATAATTATTAAAATTCGGCACAAGAATTTGCTGAGTCACGATGGTTTTGAGTGATACATGGTTACTGTCAACATGGGAAATTTGGGAACCTCAGGGAATTTGATATTCAACCAGGAAAAGTTTGGAACCTGGAAAACCGGGAAAACTCGGGGAATTTTGAATTGAAGCCTGGAATTTTTCAGTACCAAAATTGCATTTTGAGTCTGTTCCTTATAATTATTAGAAATCGGCACAAAATCGGTGTCTCCCAAAATTAAACTTTTATGGTTACTTTTATAAAGGTTACATGGTGACTACCAACCTGGTAAACTTGGACAAATCGGGGAATTTTTAATTGAGACCTGGGATTTTTCAGTGCCAAAATTAGATTTGGTGTACGTTCGTTATAATTCTGAGAAATCAGCACAAAAATTATTGGACTGAGAATCAATTCTACCGTTCCCCTAAAATTTAGATTTTGCGACTAGGTTTTCTAAAAATGCTGCCTGTTTTGTGGCGCTCCTAAATTAATCTTACTGCATGCATTATTGGTGATTTAGTTTTAAAAAATGTTGCTCAGTTGCTCATGTTGAAGATAACACCCAAAATCCGTTATTTCTGGGAATTTTTTATTCAAGTTGAATCTATGGGGTTAATTTCTGCCAATATTAATACTTCTGAGATAACCTCATATTTTCAGCACTTTTATGGTTAAATTTGATTGTATGTTCCAAAGTGTATTTCACGAGCTTCTAGGATTGCTATAAAGACATTTCCAGGTATCATTCCATTCGACATGGCATGTGAAAATGAAATGGTGAACAAGAATCCAGTATAAGTTAATATTAGCTTTTTTTGTTCGAATTGGGAGGGTGAATTCCGCCTTGAGGAATGAAATTTCAGGAGAGAAATCTCATTTTGCCACTAATGTAAATTGGGAGACGCGCCCATGTGCAATCACGCAAATGTAGTCTTTAGTGTTTTCAGGCCCTGTGTATTAAATAAAGAAATTATGCAAATTGGCTCAAAACTACCTCGCTGGATTTGTCGCATCTGACAGGAAATTGTATGAGACAAGCGTGGCGCCATCTGCTGTGGGAGGCATATCAGACATTGTTAACTCATTATTTTAGCTGCTGTCGCTAGAAATCCAATCCATGAACAATATGTCTATGTATCGGATTCTATCAGCCTGGGGATGTATTGGAAAGCACGCTTTTAGCATCCTTATTAATCGTTGGATGTTGATTCAGGATTCTTTTGCAAGATGCATTTACGCCTTATGCAAATGCAACAGTTGTTGGTGCTTGGCCCATGAAGTTAAAGCTGAAATGTTCTCCATGTAATTACCGAGTTACTGCTTAAGCAAATGTTTGTCATAAATAATCCGAGCTGGTCCGAACCCACCCAAACATTATGCAGCATGAAAACAAATGTTCATGGGATATTGGATGTGCCATAAATGCCCAAGTACCCTTGTATTAGCCAGTCAGAATGAGCAGTTATGACCATGACTGTTAAATTGAAAGCAATGTTTGATTGGCAATAACATTAATTGCGGCATCCGCCAAAGAATAACATACATGTAATCTTACTAAGTGTGGTGTGAATGCATTGTGGGTACCTAGCTGCTTGTTATCAGCAACATGGCATGACATGTTAGTTGTCGTGTGAACTAATTCCCAGGCTTGCACCAGTGTCGAGGGCATTACCTATCTCCAAAATGCGGTGTAAAAATGTAGGATAAATTTCTGTATGGTTCATGTTCCAAATGTGCGCATAATACTGTATTTATATTTCAACTCTATTGGTCCAGTATACTACAGGGTTCATTCCGTCAGGGAAAGTCATGGAAATTAAATGTGGCCAGGGAAAGTCAGGACAATCTTGACATTTTCACCATTAAGTCAGGGAAATTCATAATGTCTTGAAATTTGTTGTGGCACAACTATTTTGATTGGTATAATTATCGCATGAAAAGCATTAGAAAAGCTGTTTTTGTGATTTACCTTTTTCTAAAAATTTAGCCTTGGGCGTTTTCGTTATCATTAATTTTCTTATGAAAAATTCAACTAAAATGCATTATTTTTGATAGAAAATATTTCGCCTACGGCGTTTCCATCATTATGAAGATTTTTTTAATATTTCAAAGTCCGCAAAAATGCAATGTTTGAGATCTAGGGGTTTCAACCACGAGTGTTGGCATCATCATTAATATTAATTCACTGAAAATTCAAAATTGCGGACTAAATCCATCATTTCGTGATCAGATCTATAATTTCTAAAAAAAATGTCGCCATATGGTATATTTGCTTGGATCAAATCTATAAAAAATGTTTCTTGAAATTGTCTGGAAAGTTTCAAAAAGTGTCTGGAAAACCTGGAAAAGTAAGGGCGATTCAGTTGAAGATATGGCTAGTCATCCTGACAGAAAAATGCAGAAATGTTGCAGATAAAGTAAATGTTAATTAAATTTGACATTTTTTATTTTTAAGTCAGGGGAATTAATGAGATTTGGTCAGGGAAATTGAGTTGCAAATTTTGATATGAACCATGTACTAGTAGCTGCCAGAATTTATCCTTACTTTTTGTTTGTGTAACGTAGCAATGTAAGGTGATTTAGCTGCCCCTGACCTCCAGCCAATCACTGCAAACTAGGAGTTGTTAAGGGAAACCCACTTTCTCATTGTGCCTGTGCTGGAGCAGAGATTGTACCCAAGTGGCTTTACTTACACTTTAGAAGCCTTTCCGATTTAAAGTTTTCATGGATTAAATTCGTCTGTATCCTGCTGTTGCCAAAAATTGGATTATAGGGACATACTTGGAGTGGAAAAATGAAATTGTAATTCAGTTTGGAGACTTTTTAAAGGTGCCTCACATGCACTTTACAATTCCCAAAACGACTCAGATAATAAAGTTTGCTTCATTAATTATATGAAATCGGCCCCTGGTATGAACTTTTTAATGATTTTTATTAGGTTTGCGTTTGGGTGCTCAGGAGCTCCCCAAACGACAAAGGCTGCTAATCATTTTATGGATTGCATGCACTTAGTTGCGTAATTATTAATAAGAATGAGCAGTTCATTATTTAGAGGCAAACTAACTTAAGTAAAGCTAACATGCTTCACTAGGTTTCACTAAGGCACTGATATTAATACGTCAGTTTCATAACTGTGCTTAACATGCATTTGTTTCTTGTTAGTGATATCTTAATATGGTGACTGGTTGTCTGGAAGACCTGGAAAATCTAGGGAAATTGATATGGTCTGGTAAAGTCAGCGAAACTCATGTTATGTTTGAAATGTGTTGCGGCACTACAATTTTGATTGTTTAGAAGTCTCAGAAAAGTATATATCGTCTTTGGTGTTTCCGCCATGATATATCATGTATTGCCTGATATTTCTTCCTAAATGATAAATAGTGGGCTATAACTTATCAAATTTATGTATTGTTTATTCTAATTTTTCAAAAATAAGATATCAATCATTTCGTGATCTAGGTTTTCTAAATGTTACACAAGTTAAACAGCTTTTGAAACATTTGAGATTAAAACCTTGAAAACAACAAAATATACAGCATGCAAACGAATTCAAGACATCATGGAATTAAAAAGTGCATAGCAATACACACAACTTGACCCTGTTCTTGTATAAGAATGTATTAAATCCGGAAAAAAATGTTTGTTTTACATTATCAGGAAAAGTCAGGGGATTTTTTTTGGAGATTCGGCCAGACCGTCTTAAGACAAATCTGTGTCCTTTTATTGGCCTGAAACGCTTCTGTGGAGCATCCTGCACAGTGCACACAATGCAAGAAAATAGATTTGGAATCAACTCCAAGTATATATATACATTGTACATGTATATGCCAGTACATGATGCAAAATACCAAACTTCCAGGCAGTTTGAAAACTGCCTATTACGTTACGAAGTATTCTTTTCTGCACCAAAGTACTTTGGCATGTGTTTCGAGGTAGATACTGCGTATTCAAACTTCAATCAGTTGCTCAAATGCTGGTTACAACAGGAAGAAGCAACCGTTTGCCAGGGAACAAGATGCCGATTTTCTGCAAATTGCTGCGCAGAAGACCTTTTCCATTTGGCTGGCGAAAATGTGGAGCGGAAATCGTTTGTTTGAATTTCCGAGCCGGATGGCTGGAGGCGAGCCGTAAAAGCTCTTTTGCGATGCTTTTAAACATAATGCAATATGCATAGCCTTCCGTCTTCTGCCATGTTCGCTTTGACTAACACTGGACCTGAAAGTAAGTGGCAGCAATGCATTACACCCCATCAAGAAAGCTAACAATCTCTGGAAATGGCTACTCGGACAGAACGAATCTCCATGGCTGGGAGCCTGGACAAACCTTGCATTATGCACCACTGCCAACGTTGTAAACGAAACCACTTCCTACAGTACCTGGCAGATTTGTTTAAGATGTTGACAAAGACCCGAGAAACCATTATGCGCTTATACCGTTCTTTGGCAAACGCCATCGATGAACTTTTAAGCAATCTTTGGCACTTCACTTCAGACTGTAGAATGGTACATTTAAAACTCATCATATCCGTGTCGATATACTCTGTACATGTACTCGTGTTGGCTGTTGTGAGGTGTACTAACTGATACAGTAGGTGGTGTGAAAATTACATGTACTGTTGAAAATGGCAACTTGCTGTGTCAACAATTAATTTCCTAACAGCAGGTCAAGCATGCCTTCCAAGAGAATTCATGCTGTTTTCCATGACTCATTTTTGGTATTTCTGTTTTTTATTGGAACACGTCGACATTTTCTTCAATTTTCTTAAATTTGGAGCAATGTACTGCAGTTATTCGTCAGGTTTCTGCTTCACTTTGACTTCTAAATACGTGTTCTGCTGCCTAATTACTTCGGTTTAATGAATTCTTCGTAAACGCGCGAAGTACACGTAACTAAATATTACACTTATGCGCTTGTGCAGTTTTCTAAGTTGTAATTGCTTCTCTGTCCCACATGTAATGGTAATGCATTTCGAAATGCATTATAAGACGTGCATTGGAAAATACATTTCAAGATGTCTGTGAATTGAGACAAATCCGAATGCATTTTAAAATCTGTTTTTAAGCATGTTATTATTACTTATATAATGCATATTGATATGTATTAGGTGTGTTGGAAACACATGTATTGTGTAATGCAAACTATGTAGTTCGTGTGCATTGAAGAATATGTTGTGTAATGTATTCTGTTTGCATTGAAGAATCTGTTTACAATCTAAATTCCATGCATTGTAAAATGTGAAAAGCCTTGCTATATTTCATTATTTAAAGTTTTTAAAAAATCACAATTCTGAGTTTAAAAAATATCTAAAATATTCAATAAATAAATTAGAACTGGCAATTAATGAAATAGTTTAAAAGTCAAAACATCGTGAATGTCATTCAGTTGAAAGTAGCACAGCGTATGTATACAGTTTCGAATACCTTGTGTATATTTTAAAAAACATTGAAAAATGCATTAGTCAAATGCATGTATGTTTACATTACCAAATGTATTTCGTGTTGCGATTAAAACGACAAAGGCATTTGCAATGTATTTTTCAATTCGTAATGCATTTCCTTTCCATGTGGGATGTGTCAATACCTCATAAAATGTCATTAGTAACGTTTAGATTATGCTAATGTACAGTGTAAGTGTTTTGATACACACACAATTGTCCAGATCTGTCTCTCTGGCACACTATGGCGTTAGGGCAGAACTTTGGTTCTTGGTTATCCAGATTATGATTTTCCTATATGTTTCTGTATTTAATTGATAATTTATTCGGATATTAGTTTTTTTCATTAGATGGAGGTTGTAACCTATTATTTCTAAAAGGTTCTTTTAATTATTATGACATCTTCAGAAATATGTAAAATAGCATATGTTTATCGCTCTTACGTAAATGAGGTATTGCTATTCGTGCGTTCCTTATAAAAAAAAATCCAGCAGCTTTTCGAATGTTTTCATTTGAAAATACCACTTGGCCACGCCTCCTAGTTTGGATATAATAGCCCAGATCTGTCTCTCTGTGTGAAATTGACGTCATATTGTCCATATCCTCGACCAAGGGAAAATAGGTATTCTTTATTTGTAGCTAAGTGTTTCCAGACCACAAATTTAAGACTTTTGGGCATTCTGTACATAACGCTGAGGATGGAGGCCCCGTTCTCCAGAAGGCCAGAAGATACCATAAAATATGTCATTACTTTTGCTCCAACATGCTCTATTTATTGATTTCGAATAATCCTGACCATCAATCGGAAAATGCTGTTGCTGTACACTTGAAATTGCATTAGACAAAGGCCTCGCTGTCTGCAAACTGCAGTTATTTTTGAAAAAAGATGGAAAATGGGCGTCAGGGCTTGGTCGTTGAAATTCTTGGTAAAAGATCCTATCATCTTTGAGGAAGATCAGCGGCCATCAATTGAATTATATCTCTTAAGATGATTTTCCAATCTTCGAAAAGGCAAGATGGCAGCCATGATAGAAGTCTAAGTGCATATTCGTGTATTGTCAGTTATGTAAAACAAATGTCAAAGTTTTCATAGCACGTTGTGCAGAATTCGCATAAAACTCCTCTGAAAGCTGTTTTTGGAATGTAGGCCAGATGTCAACTTGTCAGTGCGACAGGTGTTGGGCTGTCATCCTCTTCAAGGTACTCTTTTGGGGTGCAGCTGACACCGTTGTTGGAATAAACGAGTCAGTCAGTACTGTATACAAATAGATTTTCCAGTTGTGCCCTCTTCAAATTGTTGTAAATGAACGTTTTTCCCATGTGCTGTTTGCTAAATAGCACGATAAACATGCCTCTCAAAGTGCACCAAAAGATGCTGGAATTGCTGAGCAAGCATTTAGACGATTGCTTAGGTCCTCGGGACTTCATGGGCTGTTGTAAAATCGATTCGGAAATGTTTCGCTAATTATGCCAGGCAGCTCGTTTGGCAATTAATGATTGCTTTGCTAGCGACAGAACTCTTTAACAGTCCGCTAAATTGAATCGTACTAATTAGTGCAAATTTGCCTTTCGTTCTATCAAAGCCAGTTCCAATTTCTGCCCAGATTTTCGTGTAATTAGGGAGCAGACAGTCCCTAAATAGACCTGACAACCTGTATACAAACATCACATACAGTGTTACTGTATGTAGCCAAGAGACCGAGGTGATTTCCAAACTATACGTTTTGTATTGCAAATCATTGTTACTAGTAAAATATTGGGTGTCTCCCATAACTGGAAAACCTGTACTAATCGTGGAATTGTCAACGGATGGAGATTTGTCTTGAAATTCATGCCACTTAGTCAGTGTTTTCAATCTAAAAAAAAACTAATCTAAATTTTCTATTTTTTAATGAAAATAGTTATCTTCAATTTAAAGCCCATGTAATAAGGAATAAATGTAGCATTCCTAATGGCGATCATACAAGGGAATTACGCTCGTATTACTATAAATATCCACAAAGCAAAGATCGTGTACTGGGCACCGTATATGGTGAATTGGTGTTCTACTCTCATTACTGACGATTATCCGAATTATGGGAGGCAAAAGAACCTGGCCTTATGGTTCATTAAACCCTTTTAAGACAACTGGTTTGCCGTCTATCGGTTTGGACCTTTTGTAAATCATTTTAAAAATTTCGTTACATTTTGGAGTGCTGAAATTTGGTGTAATAGCTCAATTCGCGACGCATTTTCTTTGATAAAAATTGTGCAGATTATTGCAATTCCGTTCACGTTTTAATTGACAATTTTAAACGTGCATAAAATGCATACGCTACTGCGGCCTAGCCCCTATTTCGAAACGTAGACGTGTGTGGTAAAAATACTCGAAAGCGCGTGATTTGAAAGCCAAATTTTATTGAATAGCAATAATTATAGGACATGATACACACGATTTTGGGATTTGGAATGGGGTGTTTAGAAGAATATGGTTAAGAACATTTTAATAGCAAATGCATATTTAATTGAAACAGTGAAACAGGCTGCCATAATAGAAAATATCTCGTATACATGCAAACGCTTCGATCCAATTCATTTTCAATAAAACACATTCATATTGCATTTCTAAGATGGAATTTTCGACACTGTCCTGGCGTTTTCAACTTCAAGGCATGCCT
Source organism: Kryphioiulus occultus (assembly GCA_034687865.1). Classification (NCBI taxonomy): domain Eukaryota; kingdom Metazoa; phylum Arthropoda; class Diplopoda; order Julida; family Julidae; genus Kryphioiulus; species Kryphioiulus occultus. The sequence goes on from JAQGAF010001571.1 coordinate 25,244, forward strand.
AAGTCACAAACAGTAAGTGACAATCGTTTAGTGAGTTTCTCTCCATTATGCAGGACGCCATTTTGGCATCGCAATTGATGGCCTTCTTTGCGAGCAAAAGCTTAATTCTGCCAACATTTTCACTTTGTGGCCAGCGTTCTTGGGCGGCCCAACCAGCCATTAATAATTTAGGCGAGCTGCAACCACATTACTGCGGATATTCGGACCGAAATGCTTCATTTGTGGTAGTTTGCAAGCGCCAGTCGATGAACTGCTGTTGATTATCGGTGCCCAGCCTTTCTTGACCCATTCGTTTATGATTTTTATGGCAGGATCATACCTTGCAGGCACGGACGTATATTGGGTCGTAAATAGATCGCCATCCAAGTTCCCCTCTTAACCTGTCATTATTTACAAAAGCCAAAGTAATGGGCGACATTTGGCAACGCTAAAATGGCCATCGATCCGCCCTCTTCATTGGACATAAAATGGGCCACAGCTTGACATGTTTCATGCCCCTGACTTTGGGCTTGTCTGTCGTGTATCTGCTGAAGAAGCCTTGCTTACACTGGACACCCAAACCTCGCTTTACGGCCTGACCCCGGATAGGTTCTTGGAAAGTAGGCCGTAAATCGAAATGCTCTATAGCGAATCATGCGGGGAAATCATGTAGCGAATCATGCAGTTAATGTCAGGGAAATGTTGACATTTTAGCCATGATGTCAGGGAAAGTCAAGTGGAAGTCAGGGAAAACATTCAAAATATTTTGAAATATAATTTGTTTACTTTATGGAATGCCCCTGCAATAGACATTCGCACACAGTCTCTTTTCTGAAGCACACTTGGTTTGTCCAGCTTTGACAGAACAAACTTTCTGCTACATGCCCATGTAGGTTAGGTGTGCTGTATTGCGATTTCAACATGACTGAACATGTCTGGTCTTAGCCATGGTCATGAATACTCGTTCACGGTCATACAGCGCATATATTTTTCCAGTTTCTTCCATAAGGGTATGGCATACTGTATATACAGCCTTGGTCAAACCTGCGGAACACACACTAAAATTCGCATTTTTTGCATAATATCTGCAAAAATGTTGTTCTTGCTCAAGAAATCAACCATCTCGAGGAATCAAAAAGATGGTCCGAAAAGTTGCTAACTTGGAAGCAAGTACAATTGACCAAGAAGTGTTGCTGTTTCCCAGAAAAAGACAAAAAAATATAGTTAATTGTAGTGACGAAAATGAGGCTAATTTTACATTCATGTGAGGTTTTTTTATTCAATAAATCAGGGAAATGAATCAGATTTGTTCAGAGAAAGTCAGGGAAATTAATTAGATTTGTTCAGAGAAAGTCTGGGAAATTGAGTTGCAAATTTTGGGATGAAACCTGTCATGTGCAGTCTTATGCATTTACTGGATGCAATGTACATGTAACAAACCAATTACAATCTTTAAGTATAGTTTTAATCAGAGTATGAAGATTTGCGTGACATACCTAACACATGTGGATGGTCCTGGTTTACAAAATTAAAATTGATGTTTTCGTCATATTTTTGCTTATTTTTGAAGTTCTTTGTATCATTTTAACACTGCGTTCTTCATCAGAATCAACTTGAAGAACGCAGTATCAAGTTTATCGAGGCAAAAAGAAGCAAACACAATTTGTACCCGTGTTTTAAAACAGGTCCATCCTCAACTATAGATTGTTATGATGACAGACATAAGATGTGATGGCAAAAGTGTTATGTTGTTTCCATTGTCTCATATTGTTTGCATTGCTCGCCCTAGCTTTCAAACTACTCGATTAGCACTTACGTCTAATGTCACATCAGGTATCCCCGTTTTGCTATGACCTATGGGCGTTATAGCGAAACTTTTTGGCTGCATAACGAAATATTGCCATCAGTCAAAAAGGCCGTTAAGGCGAAAAAACCGTACAAAGAGGTATGGGTGTAGGTTTGAAGAAGTATAGTCTTTGGAGAAGAATGGCGTAGACGACGTACATGTACATGTATGTTGACCATGGACTCAGTTGTGAAATTCGAGAAACTGGATGCACCCTCTGGAAATTCGAGAAAGAGGCTCCCCCTGGCGAAGGGTAGGGTGTAATAGGCACGCTGGGATGCCTCGGTTGGGTTTATTTGCCCCTTCGGACGCTCCTCAATTGATGGCGGTTTTCTGAAATTCTGAAGCGGAATCCGAGGGATTTTGTATAACCGAGTCGTGCACAAGCTAAGTGGTTCATGGGTTTCTCTTATGATTACTTAGTAAAGGGCGATTAAGGTTGGCTGGTGTCATTTGTATCATTGTTGATTCGTTGATAGGCCTACTGGCGCACGTGGGTTGCTGGCGCACGTGGGTGTATTTCCTCGAATTTACATTAATACTGGAATGATGTTGATAATGTTGAGATTTGTCTTTTAATGGTTGTATAGGTTACAGGTTGTACAGGGTGCTTGCGTAGGCCTTGCTGTGAGAGTGAGAGGAGCTGGTTTTTTGGATGATCCCCAGCACAGGAAGTGCAAAGTGTTAGGTTATGGGTTTTTCCTTTGTAGGTTGGTGCTGAGCGTAAGAGGGTTCTTTAGCGTCAGGCATACTGAGGTTTTGGTGGTTTTAGCTGCCCTCTAATCCATACAACTTAAGGAGTATCAGGGGGTGTTTTACCAATTTGCCAATGGCAGATTCAAAAATGTGCATAGACGGGTGTGTACTGGAAGGACCAGATGCGGAGTCTTGGGTGCAGTGTGATGTCTGCGAGGTGTGGTACCATCAGGCATGCGTCAACTTCTCTGGCATGGACAAGACTAGGATCGGCAAGAGGAAGATGGCGGAGGATAATGGTAATTTCTGGATGTGTAAAGTATGTTGCACTGGTCTCCGGTGTTGGCTAGGTCAGGCAGTGGAAATTACACTACTCAACCAGCAGGTTGCAGATCTTCAAAAGCAACTGCTAGACACCATACAAATGGTGGCGGTGTTATCCAAGCAGCATAACCAGCATAAGGCTGTTGACACTCCCTGGCCGGATGGAGGTATGCCAAAGGATGGGGTTGGCAACATGGTGGCTGAGGGGGATGTGGTGGATGGCGCTGCTGCACAGGTTGTCAGCAGTGTGGTGGAGCTCAAGGATGTTACTGCAGCGTTGGCAAGTGATCCCACCCCCAAGGAGCCAGAGTCTCCACCAGGTCATTCGATTATTGCAGCTGATGCAATAGATAACACTGCAGCTCAAATCATTAGCAGCCCAGTGAAGTCTGTGGATGTAAGTGCAGGTGCAAGTGCTCCCACCGCCAAGGAGCCAGAATCTAGATTGGATCACTCGATCCCAGCAGCCGATGCAAAGGCAAGTGTCCTGGAAGTGGACGGCATGGCACTCCCAGCGCAGAGTGTGAACAAAGTTGGACCAAAGAAGAAGAAGACGAGTAAGTCCAAACGGCAGCAAATGAAACATGAAAGGATAGAAGTAAAACCGTCTGTAGAGGACGCAGTAGGAGCCCAGGAGACAGATATGGAGCAAGACACGGAAGATGTCTCTGCTCACCCCAAGGATCTGCTTCCAACACCATCAGGCTCGGCTTCTCGTTCCTGGCCAAAAGAGGATTTGAGTCTGTCGGCACGGCATAGGAGAAAGGACACCCGGCTACCCAAGAGTGAGCAGAGGGAAATGAAACCAGACTGGGTGACAGTCCCTTTTGGCCAGGTCCATTTTTACCCTCCTGTCGTGGCCCCAAGATGTCTCCCTATCACACAAGGAAATATGAGAAACCACCTCTGTTGGGAGAATATTGTTAATGATTTTATAAAGAAATTTGAGGTAAATCTTGGTCCCTCTTGTCTCCAGCGAGTCCAAAGCAAGAATGCGTAGCCTCTCCACATAAGAAAGATCTCGCTTGCCCACCAGACGCTTAGTAAAGCGCCTTTGAACTGACTCTAGCATGTTTTTGTCCTTGATGAGGTGAGGATTCCACACTTCACTGGCAAATTCCAAAATGGCCCGAACATAAATTTTGAAAGCCATGACCAATGTTTGGGCATCACTATATCTGAAACACTTACTAGTTACTAGTTTACTAGTACCATTCGAATTTGGAGTCAAACTGTTGGAAACTGCCATGGAAGAAACATTTCAAACGAGCAAAATATGAAAGCGAAGTTTATTAGCTCCCAAAATTATCCATGATCTGAATTAAAACACAAGTATTCGCAAAGAAATGTCATAAAATCAAAAGCACTAGACAGTTAGAGCCAGCGCCAGTGGTCGAGTGGTAGTGCACTGGCCTCTCGACCCAAACGATGCGGGTTCACATCCCGCCGAGGTCGGTGGGAAAATTTTGGGCAGGCGATTTTCACTGTGTGGCGGCTCTTTCGGATGAGAGTTTAAACCGAGGTCCCGTGCGGATCCCCCTTGCTCTCCGCACGTTAAAGA
>JAQGAF010001572.1:0-29643 GCA_034687865.1 Kryphioiulus occultus
CGTTATCATTGCGGCGAATGCATTTTCGCTAGCTTTGGTTTGTCTTCTGTGCTTAGTATTTTTAATTCATCGTTTAATTATTGACGTTTCCTGTTAGTAAGGATAAGGAAGAAGGTTTTTCATGTCGTTTTCACCTTCTATTTTGCTCTGGTTCGTCGCGTTGGATGTCCAGGTAACTAAAGTTTATCCCTGAGTTGAATGAAATTCCAACATTTCTGGTCAATGATTATGCCATTATTGGGGAAAAGGGATTTTCTGGAAATGATGACAAATGATGACACCATGGGGGTGGGGGTACGGAGAGCTCCTAAAATAGCCTGCTATTGGTTGCCTAATGCTTACAACCATATGAACGAAAACGAACTTGGTATACAGTAAATTGAAACATGGTAGTTTTAAAATATTGCAGACAGATGCCATCCAGCATTCCAGGCACCTCTAACAAAAATAAGTCCTGAGCAACTCCGCTATAAATACCTTATCGAGTTTTTTATTATTAAATCCATTTTTTGATACGTGAATATGAATACGAACATGTCAGGATCATTTGCATCCACAATTTGATCATGCTATCCAATATTCTCCTTTATTTAAATACGAGTTATACGTGACAGCACAGGCTCATGTTCCACGAGAGCAATTTGACGTGTGCTTATTTACACGATAATGAACACGGATAATAAAAATGTTTTCGGTCGACGACATCGTTATGATTTGCTATGTACACGTAAATGTACAGTACATCTCACTTTAAGAGCTGAAAGAGTACTGTACTGAAGAAACCCAGAAAAGTGCAAACGCTCACCTTTTCTTCAACAGTGCATGCAAATATGCAATTCTGTTGAAAGTGAAAGGAAAACTTGCAAATGTGACAGGCGTGTATTCATTCGAGAAAACCTTTGTAATGAGATGTAATAAAATTGGCGGGATATATCATGTCTACATTTTATGCATATTCATTGTGAGCGTAAATCTATGTCAGCTCTTCTTCCACTCAATATCCAGTCTAATATATAGGCGCATTAAGGCGGTTTTACAGCTTTATCCTAGCTTCCCCTTTTTCTAGCACGGTTATAAATAAACGCCGAACTTAAAATAAGCCCATGTCTAGCTTGTAAATTCCCCAAGAATTCCCCAAATTTAAGCTCCATTCTAGTAATTACCAGTAAGCATTCGTTTTTTTAATTAAAGACTTGATTTAATGCGAATGCATCCTTTTATCAGTAAGCAATTTCCTTAATGGCAATCCGAAGTAAAGGCCTGATCAAACTACCCATACATTAGTAGGCCTACTGCACTAGAATACATGTTTTACAATAAATGTTTGCAATAAGATCGTTGTGACAACTGGTAAAGCCTGGAATTTTTTTTTATAAAATATCGAAACAAAGTTGGTAAATTCCCAAAATGTGACACAGAATAGCTACTTGTATATTGCGGTAACAATCAATAATGGCTGGGTTAAATAATGCCCACACCATTACTTGGGTCATCTATACTTCAAGATGGTAAGTAACATTTATTCCTCTCATTTTCAAACAACTTGTATAACTTTGGTATATAACACGTTTGTTATAAATACAGTAGTGTAATGCCAGACAGATGGCAAACTTCATCTTTGGCATTTCCTTCGTCAATTTGACATTTCTAAGATCAATACACATGTATATTTATATATTAAAACCCCGTCAATTAATAAAAGTAAACCAAAAGATGATTACTTGGGACGTACACGTTATAAGCCGCAAACTAGCGAACATGATGAAGAAAATTAATTAATTTTTGAGAATATGAAGAGAAAAGATACCTGGCATTAATTAAAGTAATAACTCCGAAGGAATTAAAAAGAGTTAATACATCATTCTTAGCCTTTCAGCAAAAAACAAAACGCAAGTACATGTAGTGAGTTTCTAATGCGTGCCAAATGACACAGCTTGAAGCAGATACAGTAATGTGTTTATGCCGAACGCATCCGAGAATCCAAAATTAGGTAAATAAATTTGTACAGCACAAGTTTACCAAGAATCGCGGCAAAACTACGAAGCTCGTCTATGAAAACATTAAGCTTATTAGTCTAGACTATGCTAAAGCCCGGATTTGTGTTTTGGACATTATGCGCTCGTATAGGCTATAGGTTGGGCAAAATAGCACGACTTTACATGTATAACGTTGTTTGCTAGCATAAAATTTATTTTCCCTTAGGTCTAATGGAATATCTGCATCTCCAGGAAATCTGGTAAACAGAATTAGTATTCGAGGTCCAATAACAATCCTTGTTATAATGAATTAAAATTATTTGTGAATTTATATTTATATGTGACTGATGTCTACAACAATTAATATACTGTTATTTACCGTCATTATAATGCAGCCAATTACCTTTTATATAACACAACACGAAAACTTCGATGTCTATTTGAATAAAGCAGTTACATTCTATAAAATATATTGCATAGAGGGTGATTACAAATGATTGCAGTGATATCGTGAATTTTGTGCGGCTGTATTATTGGAGATATAGCGAACGAGTTTAATTATAGCAAACAAGTATCTATCAAAGTTTTCTATGATGAAATGTTCCTGTCTTCCGCCGTCAGAATGCGCTGAGTTGAAAGATGCTAGTTTACGTCTCAGCGCCCTCTAGTGGCGGTGGGCGGAAACATATCAATACTGCATTAAAAAAAATAAAAAAAACACGTTAGAGATGTTTGTTTGATATCATCAAACTAGATCGCCAAATCTTTAATAATAAGGGTCGCACAAATTCACTTAATTCACTATAGAGATCTACATGTAGGCCTACGAAGAACCTATGACTCCATTAACTTGAATGCAGAATCACTTAGGAGACCCATACCGAGAACTAATAAATGTCTTAAAAACTTCTCTATGATCGTGTCGAGTACAAACACTCACAGTGGTTTATTGAAAGTGTTGCCATATTTGTAATTGCCCTGTATAGTATGCCAATTTAAGAACAGCATAAATATGCATCAAATTGGTGCCTACCAACAATACCCTTGTATTGTCACAATGGCTACTTAATACTTTTTACCAAGTTTGACTCAATATTGAGAAAAGCAATGTGTGACAGAAAAAAACTGAGGTGGCAATTTGGGACGCCATTTAGTAATTGAGTTACTATAGTACAAATCAAGCAGCCAACGATGATTTCTGTTTGTAAGAATGGGTGCAGGTCAAGATGGCATAATAAAGAGCAATTTTATTTCGTTATCAAGATTGTTTTACCGCAGTCGATAACACGGACAAAAGTATCACTCGGATGAAAAGAAACTGATTTCATGAAAAATAATGCTGGACATGTTGACAGTTATTTTTTGCTAAAGACTACGAGAGAAACGACAATACCCTCGGTACCAAGGCTGTATCCCTTTGATGCCTGATGTAAAATGCTTCCAGCATGCAGAAGTAAAATCAATTGCACTGATCCAGATTCGGTTCGAAAACAAACTTACGACCACAAAAAGATGAATAACATTGCAAGTAGCTTTACTGTACCTGAAGCTTTACTCAAGCTCTCAGAGATAAATATCATTCCAGAAGACAAAAAAATTGACAACTTCCTATTTTATGGGTCAAATATACAGCGCCTGGAATAACACAAATCTTAGCACGCCACAGTGCTCTGATTTGTAGTTTATCTGTCCATACGTACAAAGCCTCGGTAATCCATGCCGAGATTTACAGTTTTCGCAATGACAAAGACCCCAAGAAATTGTAACTTTGATTCGTAGATGGTTTACATGTGGCTTCCAGCTACTGTCAAAAAGTCTTGAATAAAATTAATATTTCCAACACCGACTCGTGACAGGAAAGAACACTAAATGCAGATGCCCCGGCGTGATTTTTTATACAGGATCAAAATAAAACTGACATTGACAAGTCGATGTCACTACATTTTTTATTTACAGCTAGACTGACGAAATGTAATTTGGATCGGAAACACAAATTAGCCCGACTAACTAGAGCACAATTTCAAAATCGCATGTCTTCGATTATGACGTTGCAGGTTTCTAAAAGCTTTTGTAATATATATAATCCCTTGACTTTTCAAGCTTTCCCATGTGAAAAAATCAATTTCCCGATTCCTTTAGCTTTCCCTTCGACCAATATAAGCTAAAAAGAGCATGCTTTTTACTAGGATTTTACTGTCTTTTTCATACAACATCTGAGTATTAATGCACCTTTTTAATTACGATATTTAATTAGGAGTGTTCAGATGCTCAGAATTTATTTTAATTAGGCAAATTTCGATATTACCTTAAGGAAGTCAAATAGAAGGAACCAATCTGCCAATTTAGGAATTTCTTTCATTGTGGTAAGGGTACTCGCTACAAACGATATTTGAAATACCTACTGGATCGAAAGTATAATTAAACGTTAGGAAATCCCCTGTCTTTTTGAACATTTTTCAATAGTTCTCTTCTTTTTCCCAGGTTTCCCAGTCAGCTCGAAATACTCTTTTCCAGGTTTTCTAGGATTCCCAGGTCTTTGTTAGTGTTCGATGATAAATAGTTTGTGAGAAATATATTTAAAGCGAAGTAAATACATGTATTACAGGGAACTGTTGAGACCAAACGTACGAGGAATTTTTGCATTGCACGAAATAGCAATGCAGTCTTGCGGTATTCCACCAATCGTAGGCTATTATCCTTATTACACATTACAACTTGGGTGAATAATCCTTTATCAAGATGATTTTATTAAATATAGTTTTTAGATGGCAAATCCTATTGAAACCTAAGAATAAGGAATGCAATACTACCAAAGTATGCCAGGGAATGTAACACAGGGAATGTTCTAATATATCCTAAGTGCACTGCACCTAAACAATTTCTATATTGCTTATCGTGTATTCCTTTCGTGCATCGAAATACTAAAGTCAATGGCAGACCGAGACGAGCAAGACTCGCATTTCATAATTGGGATCAAAATGACGAAACGTTAAGGGCAGAACGTCGATAAGATAACGCAGACTGATGGTCAATATTCTTGAATTCATCTCTAAAATGTGATATGCTGCGTGTGTTTTTTTTTGGAAAATTTTTTTCCTGCTGAGCACAAAACGTCAGTACAAACTTCGAAAATGATGGAGGAGAAGATAATGAAAAATGTAATATTAGCAGTTATTGAGTTTTAAGATACGTTGGGAGAAATCAAAGCCCAGAATGACATGATTAAAAATCTAGAGTCAGAGAACGTGATTTTCACGATACGGTTCAAGAAGAACGGTACGGGTGGCAAATCAAGATACAAAAGAAGTATGCGAGGAATGCAACAGTATCTTGTCAAAGACAAATCGTTGTCTGGCAACCGAAACAACTCTAAAGCAGGTCTAAATAATATCAGACAGGAAGCAGCAATTCCTAACCCAGCAGGAGTAATGCTAATTCCAGCCATGAGCAGCAAGTGCAAAGTTGTGGAACACTGCCGGAAGCAATTGCATTTGTTCCTCTGTTTGGGGCTCATTTTATGGCCAAATAATTCTGTACAAGGTACATTTAAGTGCTACTGTCTAGGCACCGTTAAACCAACTCGATGATTGAAGAAAATATCTCCTATTCTATGGTAACAGAACTCAATGGTACAGGGTGTTATAAAGGCTGTTTACAATTTAAAAAGCGAATCACAAAATTTTAATTGAGGCACAGGACCAACTAATAAAGTTTGTTGTGTGTTTAGTCTACGCCTTTAAGTCTACTTCGACATGTGCGCCGCTGGTGGCAGGTACGCCATTTAATCGGAAATGCAACCCACTCCATCGTGGATACTCCCAAACAAACAAAAATTCAGGGATGTAATTCTAGTGGACAGTGGACATTGAGTCAACTCTTTCAATCGAATGTCATGGAAAGGTTGCTTCCCAGGACATGTTTCACAATCTAGGCATAATGCGGTGGTGCCTGACATATCACCCCTGAACTTTTTTGTGGGGGTATGTGAAAGATAAAGTGCCAAAAAAAAGCACCTACTTCAATGGAGATGGTTGAAATTCCGATTAAATGCAGTACCTGCCGCAAGAGGCGCAAATGTCGAAGTGGACTGAACACAAAAATAACTTTATGAGTTGGGGTACTACCAAAAGAAATGTTACAGTATTTCTATTAGAAGTCCCATAATTAATTTATAAAGTTGCAAACACCCTATACAATGTATATTCAATTAATGGTAACAGCAAATTGAATCAGATGGCAAATTGGCGTTCATTGGCCGCTAACTGCATCAAATCGCATTTCAATTTACAGACATCAAAATACTCGAACTTAATATTCCTTCTACGAATCCATGCTGTAGCCTATCTCACGAATGGTTTATGGAACAACAACTTTCCAGATTCTCCAGTGCCTATGGTCTCAACTCAAGACTATTCGACACTCGCAAATCTATGAGACCAAAGATTAGATCTGATAAATTATTAATTAAAAGACAAGCTATTTGAATCTGAATAGAATGTATCGAAAGTACCGTAGCCTTCGCATTTCTCCCCTTTTGCCAAGAGTGATGGAATGCCACAATAAATTGCGACCCTCGAATGATAGCCGATTTAAACGATGGACCCATTCGCATTTTGATGGGCCATATTTCACTGGAATCATGCAGAATACGAATTGGAGTCCCATCTTTTCCAATAAAAATATTAACCGTGGAGGAGAAAGGAGCTTCCCACGTGCACTGCGATGCCATCCTTCCACCTTCATTTTTATTCCGAGCTGTAAAAAATTCAATCAATCTTGTGTCCGAGAGTGAAAGTGAGAAATTACGCCAGAGTGGCCATTTTGCGAGGAACAGCTTTCTTTTAATCTCTACCAGGATAAACACTGCAGGTTCAGCTCAGAAACCCATTTAAAAAGAATGACCAGTGCATCCGAACCTCCAAACTATGGGAGGTGCCCAAGCAATAGCACGAAGGATGAAGGATAAAATCCACAGCCAACTGATGCTCCAGTATAGTGATTGGAATACAGTGAACATCAAAAACGAAAACGTATTCCCTGCAACGTAATTTTAAGTGTTTAAGAACGCACTTGCTTTCACAACAGTAAAGATGTACAAAATGCAGGGTGATCAGGACGTCCTACCCTCATTAAAAAATTTATTTTTAAAAAAAAGTTAGTTCCAAGGACCAAATTTCGGAAAAAAGGAAGTAGAGCTAAAGTTTTGAATTTCATGTATTTGGTACCGGCAGGCGGCACTGTAACCGCTAAAACCGAAATTGGTATATGATGCGATGTGCTACCTGGTACAGTATATCATGCTACCAAAAAAACAGATCAGAATGAAGAGCAATTTCAAAAGAAAATTGAATTCAGAAGAGATTTCCACACTGAAGAAAATAACCTATGGTTGCTTGCAGTCCGTACTCTATGTTGTTTCAGAAATTGCGATTAATACCTATTGGCGATTTGACTACATGATACCAGCGGCCATCTTGAATGATTTCCTATCTACAAGTAGATGCTATTTTCGATTCTAGCGATCACAGAGCCGTCTGCTGGTATTCACCGTGAAACCAAATACATGAAATGAAATACTAGTTCTACCAATTTCTAAAATTCAATCCTTCAATCATGAATTTCATGACTTTCATGACTTTCATGACTTTCATGACTTTCATGACTTTCATGACTTTCATGACTTCAAAAATTTGTCAACGCCAATTAGAATATGGGATCAATCAATTTTTATGTCATTGATAAATATCGATTTTCAGAAACATACTCTACCACAGTAATTACACGATTATTGGCATAAAAAAAACCATAGGCGACGTTTTTTTGCGAAACTGGATGACAAAAGATAATTTTTAAACCAAATTTTCACTTTGTGAATCAATCAAAGGCAAAAATTACATGACCCTGATGTAAATTTCATGACGTTTTCATGGCGTAAATGACCTGAATTTCATTTTATGACTTTTCCATGACTGGTAGACACTCTATTATGATCACCCTACATTTCATAGAAGCTTGTAGAGTACAATGCTCTGATCTGAATTGAAATCATAACAAAAATAAAATGAAGCTACTGTAATTGGAGGACTTGATTTTATATTTCGTAAAGCTAAAAATCAGTTTGGTTATTATGCAAGATCGTATGATATAGGGTGATGACAAATGACAATAGTGAAAATCATATGAATGGCCACCAAACGAATTGCCCATGGTATGGAGTTGCCCATCCAGAAAGGTAGGAGGGAATACGAGATAGTTAAGTCCTCCATCACATTTTGCCAAAATGTTTTTGCTCATAACCTTCGACAGATCTGCGCACTTGATCTTGAGTCTTTTTCCATCGTTAATGCTACACCCCTTGTCCCAAGCGGCTGATATTTAAGACGAGGACAGCCAGAGCTATTTCCGTGGATAGGTTTTGGGGAGAAAATCATCAGTCAAACCTATGGCAGTCTGAAATTTTAAAAACGGATCAAAAGCGAACGGCCAACCAGAAAGTCATATTTCTTGAAGGAAGGAAGGGAGGGGGCAATGCAGCAACTAAATCGTGCATAAGGACAGAGGCACATTCCCATCTGTCATGTGTGTATACTCTTGTATATCAGCACACAAGAAAATAAAAATAGGGTAAAAAGCAGCGGCGTAAAACTCGCTTTTTCGCGATTTATGACCTACGATTGCAGCAAAGCAAATAGTAATAAAAGCAATTTCTGGAGAAAACGTGACTGCATATTATATACCAAAACTATATAAATAGCGCAGATACCAGAAAGTTTATGCCCCGTTCAAAACTGGTTTAAAATATTGATTCCTTGTCAGTTGCACTGAAACGAAGGAAATACCTGCTTTATGCGATAATCGCATATACATGTATGCCAGGCGTCTGAATTCGATGCAATAATGCCTTATAATATGTGCGGTTATTGGGAATTTTAATCTGCTTCTCGAGTTAACGAACGCCGTTAAATACCACTTTCACTAAATAATCTTTTGTCGTGATAAGCGTCTTAAGTGTGGCATTGATGCATGAGAGAAAGTTCATCCCTCACTCTAAGAGAAAAAGCCACTTCAAATCGAAATGGCAAAAAAAAACTCAAAATGTTCGCCAATTTCAACTTGTATTTTAGCATTGACATAAGCAGAAAAAAATAATTGATGCTTGTGAACACGGCTATTTTATTAGCAATTTTATTTTCACTCATCATTAACAAGATGTATTAAACTCACGTCGATTTCCCTGACATTCCTTGACAACTTTCCAGTTATCTCCCTGACATTTAAATGATATTTTAATTAAAAAGTAAGATAAATAACGGATTTTAACCAACATTTTTATGAAAGATGATGCCTAATCAATTAGCTGTTGCAAACCATCTAAATTTCCTTGACATTCCCTAACATCTTCACGAATTCATTGACATTCCCTGATTTTTTCATTACTTTCCAGAAGTGGAAATCTTGCGATATAAGAAACCATGATTCAATAAATAAAAATGCAACTGGGGCACCCATTTCCAGACAAACATACACCCAAATGTTGATATAAAAATTAACTGATTTTTTTTTGGAATTGAGCTCTTTTTTTCTGAAAATTAAATCAAAAATGATGACAGGGTTCCCTCAGAGATGCCATTTTTTAATTACGCTGACATTTCCACATTTTAAAACAAATTTCCCAGACCAATGAAAATGCAAGAATGTGACATGCCAATGTAATTAATGCTATATTTATTGATTATTAACTTATAAGCAGAAGAGAGAAATTTCAAAAGGAAACAGCAAATATAGTTCATTTTTTAAAGTGCTTTTACTGAATTGGTTGTCATCTCTTGATTTTTATGCTAACCAATAACTATTGTAGCTGTGCAAAATGTATTAGTAACTTCAATTCAATTCATTTCGAAGTAAATTCCATTTCCTTGACATTTCCCTGGTTTTTCAGGTCTAAGGGAACCCTTGATGAATTTACAATTTACTTTAGGACACAATGAAGCGAATAAAATGAAAATCATTCCCCCATGAGATGAAGACATAATACTTGAACATCCCTATTGGGCGATATTGAATAGCTTTATATATCTGTTTTTATGAAACATTTTGTAAAATACCAATGATGACGTCATCATTTCGCCGCCCCTCTCCCCTCACTTCCATATGACATAATACTTGAACGCCCTCATGTGAAATATTGAATAGCATTACATATATCTGCTCTTATCATACATTACCATGCATACGCAGGTAAACTGAATACGAACTATTAAATGTTGCAGTCAATTGTTGCAGAATAAGTGTTTTCTACGGCAGTTATTTTATACATTTCTTAAGGTTGCAAGGAGAATGGAGCTGTGTAGATTTGTGGATAAATCCCCAATTCGCTTTATAGTATACGTATACCAGCTTAAAAAACAAAGGCTGATTTCGTTTTTTAATCTTCTGATATAAAACAAACTGGAGAATAAAGTCATCAAGAGGTGGCCACAGACTACATCAGAAAGCGTCTTGGTTTATTAGTCCAAAACATACTTGACATTTCACCAGTTGCCTTGGTGATGAAAGATATCACATATGCACAGTTGCCAAGGGTTTTTATATACTGCGTGACTGCGAATTCAGTATAAGAAATTTCTCTACAGTGTCCAAAGAAAACTGCAATAAAACTTTCATCGAGGTAGACAGGAACTTCAAATGATTTTTTTTTATTTTATGGTTTCACGTTAATCCCAACCACCGAATTTCCGTGAAATATATAAGAGGAGCAGACAACGAAATTCAATCAAAGCTGCAAGCAGAATATTCTTTTTAAGAGAGTATATTATTCAGGATTCCCCAGAAATGAAACTTTCAACTTCCCTGACTTTTCCAATAAAATTCCCTTATCAATGAAAGTGCTACAATATGACATATTCCAATGTAAGGAAGGCTATATTCCGGAAATAGATCACATTTCCATATATACAGAAACAACAACAAATTGGCACTTTATTAAATTTCCTTTGAATTGCTTGTCATCCCTTCATTTTTATGTTAACTAATAAACAGGTATGTGATATACTGTATATTATTAATTTGTTGAATATCCCTGAATTTTTCAAGTAGATCCATTTTTCCTGACTTTTCCAGGCCGTTCCAATTTCCTTGAATATTCCAGATTTTCCAGGTATGGGAGAACCCCGTTCTTTAATTCTACTGCTCAGTTATTAAGTTTAACTCAGTTGACTTGTGAAACACGAGCAAACTATAAAGTGAAATACAGTGAGGAACATGCACCAATAAACTGTATAAATATCATTAATTTAATCTACAGTGATGCCATTATACATGTATGCAGGCAAAATGGAAAACACAAAATTGTTAAAAGACAATTCGTCGTCGAAATTAATTTTTTAATGCGGATATTGCCAGGTGTTTCTTGTGGTGAAAAGCAAGAGCATAGTTTGTATTTTTATTCGTTTCATCTCATGGTAGCAAGAAGAAGAAGAAGGTCGTATTTGGAGAGTTTCAGTTTAAAGTAATTTAACCCTTGTCTAAAATAGGCTACTTTTTTTTTTTAAAAAAGAGTTTGTCAAAAAAATACCCACGTTTTGTGAGTTACAAATTGCAATGGCCATGAAATGGGTTCAATGCCATAATCCACTTCCCGCATCCTTCCAAAATCGTCCACAACCAACAGGATTAATAATTTGCATTTCTATTATTTTAGACAGAAACAGAGTTTGCCTCGCCCCGCAAACAATAACTAAAGGGCAAAACCCTTCTGCCAACTTGGTTTGACTGACGTTTCGTGTCAGGCTTGAACTATTATTTCTGAAAAGATGTAGCCAGATTAGTGTGATGAATTTTGGGGCGATTCTAATGGATTTTAAAATATAAGAGCATTTGTTTTTGTGGGCTGTTATCATACGTGTACAGGTGGGTGGGTGGAGGTTACTTATGAGCACTGCAATCGTGACAGTAACCCGAGAAATTGTTGAAAAGCTCACCTGTTCATTATACTGCTGTAACCTATCATAAAGATGCTCTCGTTGTTAATGCAAGGGAATAAGTTGTTCTTAATCTTAATCAAAATCTCGAAAAGCGTTTGTTGTTCAATCTTGCAGCTTGTATAATCAAACGTGAGCCCTCAGAATATGTCCGCCCAGCAATTTCTCCAGCTCTCTTTTAGATTGGGGAGATACTGTATGCCTTAGCCCAGCAAACTAACTTCCAAGACGTTGCAAATCCAGAAAACGTGAAACAACAGCCCAGTAATTATTTATTTAGACCATGGGATGGCTAAAATAATGAAAAGCTGGTCCCAATTCGCCAATTATGCTTTTTCGGTCAATTTCTATTGGTTTGCTCCGTTTGCTTTCGCAATGAAAAGACACGCAAACGCATCGCTTAATTAAATGGCACAAACTTAATAAACGACTTCAAAATATGCCCGTGGCAATTGCCTAAATGCGTGAAATACGATATTTTTAGTCGTGCGCATAATTGGCCGAAGCCAGCTTTGTTGTACGCATGGAAATTGCACGCCGCATTAAATGCATTGACCAAATCCATAGTCATGAAAGTCAAATGACATTGTTCATAAAACTTGAAAAGGGCAATTACAGCGCACCTACAGTACATGCATGTTTAGGTCGATTGTGGACGATGCGTCTTATCACAGAACTGTAATGAGCTCATGCTCACAAAAGCATTGGACCCGATTTTTGGGATGTTTTGAAATATTATATTCATGGTCTAAGGTTAAAATAATGTTTCATTTTTCCTAGTTATAGCTTCGAGAAATAAGTTAACATAGAAAGAACCCCAAAAATGCATTTTTTTACTATGCACTATTTGAAATGTATTGAAAGCGAAACGTTTAGAGCAATTCTCAACCAATCCAGAAATGAGAAATGATTTTCCCTGGCAGAATTGTGCCATGGAAAAAACGGACAATAGAGATCTCTAGGACAGGTGTCTTTCGTGTCTGCTTGACAAGCATGGTTGATATACAGTGTACATGTACGCATATTTCGTGCACATTTAGAGTAGGGCATATTCCGTAGTGTACCCGAAGCGTTTTCCGATACAGAAAAAAGCTACTTTACCATTTCGGAAGAAATATCATTGCAATCACCACTAGTTTATTCAATACTGTGAAACTCCGATAATCCGCCACTATAATCACAGTCTCTGTTAACCGACAGCAGGCTAAGACATAAGAAAGTCAATGAAAACTATTTTTTGAACGGAAAAAAGTATTTTTCGCACACAAAACTAAAATTTTATGGCGAGCACTCGCACAGAAAAGTTGCCACAACTGTCAGAGCACTAAGAGGTTCTAAAACAACAGAAAGTGACAAGACTTAAAAACCATGCAGGTATATGTATATACTGTACATGTACGTATTCCGTTATCTAATCTATTCCAATAACCGTCACACGGAAGTTTCACTGTAATTGAATCGAAATCACGCCTATAATTGTGAACAAATCGCGGAACAACCTATCGAAACCAGAGTATATTTACTTTGGCGATGCATTCCCTTATTTTATATATCGTATTTCGTGAAAGACAGAATAATTTGATATTTCGATGAAATTCTGGGTCTACCTACTTCGATTCTTCTGCTGGCAAGAGCACACCACGGTAAATACATGCGGGGGTCATCCATCATGGGTGTCATTCAGCATTAGCTTTTAGCTTAACCTATAAATGCCTCCATTTTGGCTTTTTGTGCACCCGTCAAACACGGTGTCCAGCAACCCAACACGCGCAACTGGGGCGCATCATTTATTCATTTCACTGTCCATCTTCTTCAGGCAAACGTCTCAAATTTGGCCAAAAAGCAGTCGGTGAGTGGCGTGGAGATCGTGGAAGCGAGACTGGACACGCTAGCCATGCGCAACATTTCACATGTATTAACCGAATTTGGAGAAAGCAATTTTTTAACGAAGCAACTGCAATGGAAAGGCCATTTTGGCAACAGTATTGCATGGTACTACCTCTGGAGCCCAGAGTCGTATAAGAAGTATTTGTTCTTCGTTAACAAAGGGAGGCATTTCCATCGAAGTCAGCGTCTCAGACAAGGTTTGCAATCGTGTCGTGAATCGAGGTTCTCCTCCTTGAATCCTATCGATTTACTTTTGTGGAATGAAAATGTTTTCAACGACAGCATTTGCAATTTTAAATACAATCAAGCGCAACTGCGTAAGGGAGGCGACTGCGCCATTATTACATTATAAGAGGGCGCAATGCCATTAACTAATGAATTCCGGAAACCGTTAAGGTATAAAAACAGAAATAAAAGAGCGCAAAAATCTGCTCGCCATATACGGTGGCGTACAGCGAGAACCTATGAAATTAGGAAAATAATGAAGTTGGCCTTCGTTGCAGTGTTTTCGGCAATTAGCAAAACAACGTCTAAATTCAATTACTTCCTAGAATTTCGCGGAAAGCCTTCAGCTTTTTTTTCCCGTCTCTAGACTTAGGATACCGTATCAGAGATTCTCCTCTTCATAACGAAATAAAATTGAAAAGGAAAGGAAGCAATCCAGTCAAGGGGTGGTCCATAAACAATGAGAATGGAAAATTAGCTATTCAGAAATTTGCTGAACCCTTATTAGTATGTATTAGAGCCGTTTATCTGAGAAACGATTTGTTAGAAAATTCTACTTGAGTCGATGAATCCCAATGACAAATTATTTGGATAGCGCCACGTTAGGCAAAATATCTGTTAGCTTGATGACAGTGAATGGCATCATATTCCAATGAGGCCCTAATACCCCACCGCGCCCTCTGGAGCAAATCAATAACGTTGATGGGACGCAGCTAATCAGCCCAAATATGTCAAAATTCTAATTCAAGCTAAGATGCACTTATTATTCATTCCGACAAGAGATCTTTAGAGCGCTTTCTTGCGAGAATTCCTTTAGAAACACTAGCAACCTCATAGTGTTACAGACAGTGTTACAAACACCGCATACAATGTCGCATTAATCCAATTTAAGAATTTCTAAAATTCGCTGGCAATAACTGAATAACTGGATATTAGTAAAATCTAATTATTCAAACAACATTTAAGAAATTAGCATAAGGCGAGTTGTGTAGATGTAGCTTCAGTGGACCAATCAGTTTATTGAAGGTTATTTTGTTACCAGTGATCTCTATCGCCTGCTTGACAATTATTTCTCTGGGAAATCAGTTTGTTACCAGTAACCTTAACGAGAATTTACAAAACGCACGAATTTCAATGCATTTAATTAGTTCCCGATAGATGACATTTTCAACTTCCCTGACTTTTCCAGGTTTTAAAACAAATTTTCCTGACCACCCTTGCCATTGAAAATGCAAACATATAACATATCGTTGTAAGGAATGCTCTATGTATCGCCTTTTAACTAGCTACGCAAAACATTATAGATTTGTCGAATTTCCCTGACTTGTTTACAGAAAATCAATTTCCAATGCTTTTAAAGGTTTTCCAGATCTGGGGGAACTTTTTATGATTATTTCAGTGCATGGTATCATTTGAGAGAATGATTTTCAACAACGAGCAGCTATTTTGCATATAAAATCACGAGTTTCATCGCGTGTTATGATGGGTGCACTTTAAATGTCACATGGTCATGAATTCTTGCATCATGCCTCTCTTCATCCAGAATTCATGCATCCAGTGCATAAATTCACTCATCGACCAGCCTATGCACTGCATTCACTGAAGCGAGCACTCAGAATGCGTGTCTTTGTTAATAAAATCCCAAGTTTTCATCCTGTTTTTGCCTTCGAGGCGAGTATATGTACGAGCAGAAACCAGCAAAGACATAAAACGACACTACTTTCACGCGCGCAGCATAACTGACCGCTGCAAGAAAAGTTTTTGTTAATCCCAAGAAATATGGATAGCCCTCGCAGGGCCTGCTGGAATCCATTTCCCACACAGCAAATACAATTTTTAGATGCAAATACGCTTAGGGCATATGCTCACGCTCGTGTCTAGTAATAAAATGTGCACGATCTTAGGACAACTACCAGATTATTATAGAGGACTATGGCTCCTATATTTTATTGGGATTTTTTATTGGTTGTGTTAGTATCAATATATGACCCAAGAGCGAGTAGCCGGCTCAATACTTGATGGAGTCGACTAACTCCAATCATGCCGTAAAGTAAAAGCAATTTCCTTTCAAAACTCAATCTAGATATTACTTTAGGCCCGGGCTTATAGGAGACTAGCTCAGGAAACGAAAACAAATATTGGACTATGGGCTATTCAAAATGGCTAGCACACAGCTTTTATAGTAAAACGCAAGAAAAAGCAGACTTTCAATATATTAAAAGCAATAGGACAGTTCCTGCTGCACTAAAGGAGCGTTTGTTTAGCATATAGCACAGGGATAAAATAAAAATCGAATGAAAAAACCAAAGAATGCCTTCGAGCCTCTTACAGCTAGGTGCAGCACATTCAGACAGCGCCATCTAGCGCAAAGAAATACAAATATGACTGAAGACTGCACAGCATCTTCAATGAAATTGGGGTTTACCTATTTTATATATTGAAATTGGAGTTTCACGGCTATTGCGAGCAAATAGCCATAAGTGTTTTGGTCTATGCAGTTTACCATGCTCACGATTATAAGGAGTTCGCTTCTCGGATATAACGAGCAAATTTTGTCACTTTCAGTATGTCAAGTTCTCTAAACCCAGTTTTCCTTAGGGTTCCCTCACTCAGTGATGAAAGTTTCAAATTTACCCTCACACCATCTTCCAGGTATATTGGAACCTTCAAAACACCAAGTAAACAACCGTTCAGACATGCATCCCCTATCACTTTGATAACCGGAAATGCATTCCTACTGAGCAGTCAAGACATTCATCGCCACACATTAACCAAACATCCCCACTGAGTAACCAATAAGTTGTAATCAGAGGTGCTTTAGTCATTAATTGATATGTTTTAAGGGACTGAAGTTACTAGTAAGTTTAACGCGTAGTGTGTTAAGAGGAAATTTGAGTGACATCGAAGTAAAATCTTTTAAACAAACAATTTTAAAATTCATAAATAAACTTGCTTTATTTGTAATTCAATGTTTATCGATATCGTAATTAGTTTCGTTATTAATTAAACTGAGAAAATAGTCTGGCGTTATTTGTGTGGCGAATTAAAGGTTTCACGGTTATAGCTAGTAACGTGTATAACGAGCAAATTGGGTCGGTCCCTCGACGTTCGTTATAACGGAGTTCGACTGTAGTCTAACACTTGAAAAGATGGTAATAAAACAAATGCAGATTTTTTTTGTAATGCATGTACAGATATTTGCTCCGCCATTGGGAGTCTGTGCTCTCCCACAGAGGTTCGCAAAGCGACGCCATTTAAAACCACGGTTGAAAAACTGCATGGAACTGGAAGGAAGAGCTCTCTGTTTCCATGGTAATGTCACGTTTCCGCTGAGGTTCGACATGCATATAACTATCGCCATTTTATTTGCATCATTGCCACCACCCCAGGATGTTTTGTCACCCCAGCACGTGGCAGCCCGCAAGCGTGGACGAAATGCATCTCCCAACTA
Organism: Kryphioiulus occultus; assembly: GCA_034687865.1. NCBI lineage: Eukaryota > Metazoa > Arthropoda > Diplopoda > Julida > Julidae > Kryphioiulus > Kryphioiulus occultus. Next base: position 17,520 of record JAQGAF010001572.1, read on the forward strand.
AGAGGGGCGACACTGATTTGTGTGTCTATAGGCTGTTTCTGTCACACGAAACTGTCCGGGTACAAACTGAGCTGAAAAAGCCTACTCTTGTTAAAAAAAACTGCATGGAACTGCATAGAAGAAAGCTTTGTGTGATACGAAAATGAAATTTGTTATTCAAACCTTGAGCAATAAAAAAACATAATGGATTGTCAATAACTGTTCATCTGTCGGGTGGTCGAAAATAACACTGCAGAATTCAGGACATGATTGCGTTTTATTTGTTCCTCGTAGCTGTTTCTGGAATTGAACCACCCCATTGCAATGTACGGTAATACTGCCGGTAATACTTTGCCGTATACTGAAATACGTCTCACAAAACGGCGATAAATTCTGCATTGCATCCACATCATTATACGCTTGGTGCAGGGTATTGAGTTATAAAACCCTTCAATCAATACAAACATTAACTTTTTTAAAGATTGATAGTTACAAGCTCCACATTTTAGGAAAAGGTACAAAAATATTGCAAGGTGCAGTATATGCAATATCTTTTGCTCATAATATCTAACCAGTACGTAGATCACAAGTTTGCATAAGGAAAGCGCAAATTTAGATAAGTATTTCATTACAATTTCCACGGAATTCCGTGTCATCCTTCGATTTTTGCGTTACTCAATAACTAGTTATGTAAATTACATGATGGATTTGTTGAATTTCCCATACTTTTCCCCCGGTTCTCCAGGTTCTTCAATCATTTTCCAAAATGGGTTCCTTGTAACTAATACGTTTTTTTACATTAATTTTTGTAATGACGGTACAGTCAGCTATAGGTCTATATGTATGATCACCATTATTGCAGTAGATCGTTGAGTGAAATAAATGATAGTTTCTACGAGGTGCAATAATTCGTGCATGAGCAGATGTTTAATGGGTTATTACTTTGCTATATATTCGATATTGGACACGCAAGCTGCCAATCGGTGTGCCAACATCAATAGTAGCAGAAATTCCAAAAATCTACCAATAAGCTTATTTTGATAGAATTTTCCGAGTCATTAAGAAGCAGTGTTTGCTGGTGCAAATTGCATGCAACGCAGACAGATGGACACAAATTGAGCGACCAGAGCCTTTCAGAAAACCTTTTTGTCTGGATTCGTCTCTTCGCTCCCCATTTGATATCCTTTCAAATTGTTATTCCTGCAACGTCGCTTCTGTCAAACTTCAAGCTTATAATGCGCCATGTTCCAATAGGGCCAGCAGCGTGAAATCTTTAGGGTACATTTTCACCTTCTTTTCATACCAATCCAGGCGCATATGCCATTCATACACAAATTCCGAGCGAGGCGCAGGGCCATCAAACAGAAGTGCATGATCTAAGACGTACCTCGAGGGGATATACCATAAAGCCCGACATATAAACTACATATGCATTTGGGGCAGAAACACGAGCCTGCGAGGCTCACTTCCGTCAATAAAAACACTAACCATTTGCAACCAATTCCGAAAGTAATTTCTTTCCAAGAACTGCCGTTTTTGACCTAAGCCAGCAGAAATTTGCCCATTGGCCATCGCTTCTTGCACCGCCACGGAATATGGATATGCCATCTGGTGTAAACGACCAAGACTAGAAATAAAATGATACAGTGAATCTCCTCTAGGCAGACATCTATAAGTTGAACACCCTATCATGTGGGACAGTTTTTCTTTGCACCAAACGTGTGCCATAGAATTAACATTAGGAGCAACCCCTCTTAAGTGGGTCGCAAGTTGACAACGTAACTCGAACCTGGAACAGCGTTTCATATACCGTCAACGAGGGAAAACCCTCTTTAGAAGGACAATTTTTTCGCCAAATGGGAGCTCCATAGCCCATTAGTAGTAAGGTGAGCCTACCTGGCGCGCCAGGTAGGCTCACCTTACTACTCCCATTGAACCAGGTGTCTAGCGAGCAGGGGCGCCCATGTGGGTTTCCCATATGAATTAGGTGACAATTCATGCCGACTAAATTTGCTTTTTGATAGTCAATATGATTTTCCCACCATTGGAGAGTATCCCTTCCAATCAGGCAATCGAAACTTGGGGTGTCTAGCAAGATAAAACGCAACATCTGAATTGTGATGAGAAGCTCATGATGACTAAATTGCTTTTCAGTAGCAAGCATGCGTTTACCACCTTTGTGGAGAGGATTCTTCATGTTGTAGAAAATTCCGTGTTCAAACAAATAGAAACTGATGCTGTGTAGTGAGTACTGTACTATCTCATATTTGTCAAAAACTTCGCAAACTTGCTGGGACACCTCGTTAGAATGCATCATAGGTGTCCCACATAAGAGAGGTTTCGCTGTACATGTATGGGGCAGCAGGCAAGGGGTTAGGAAATAAGATTGGAGAAGAAAAACCAAAACGAAATTTGGCAGTGACAGCGGAATACATGTACATGCATCACCGTCACGTGTTCACAATGGCGATGGAGTGTCCCAGCACGACCCAGGATTGGCAATCCATCTGAGAAAAAAATTGCCATGCACGCGTGAGGTGTGCTCTGAAAACGAATGTTTTTCGTGCCTCCCTGCCTATACCTGTTAATGATAAATTATCGCCACTTCTGACACCTGTAATTTACAGTAGGCGCAATGACGAAGATGATGGATTCCCGTTGCCCGAAGCGCCGTCGCAGAGGTGGATTTGGCGACCGCAAGCACATTATCACTCATTTAGGAAGCTGGGGCTTGTATTTCCCTGTTAGAACTATATTGATGGTACGTCAGTCCACGCGTGTGGCAGGCATCAAACACATATACTGTAAGACGAAAAGGTAAACATGCCAAGCGTGCCAACATCTCTCTTTTGAAGCCAGATGCACTGACACCTCTCTAAGTCGGACATCTATGGTGCACTCCAAAGTCTCCGAGTTAAGAGAGTATGCCAAGTTCACGTTGGTGCAGAGAAAAATTGTCCACCATAGTGGGATGGTCGACTTATAAAGGTTTCCAGCTAGAGGGGTTTCACTGTATCCTAATAGAAACTGCGCAACTTCTTGACCACTGTTCTATATATACCTTCGGGTTACTGCATGGATTTCGATTGTCTAAGAGCCATCGTCTCAAATAAGAAGGATGAAGGTGCCTTTAAATCAAGCAAAAATGTACCTTATAACTTCCGTCCAGTATAATATACTGAGGAGATAGAACACAAATTTCATTAGGAAACAGCAAATTTAAATTTTTAATTGACAATGAAAATATATTGTTGAACTGTTGAATTTCCCTGAGTTTTTCGAAATCCATTTTCCCTGACATTTAATTTCCAGGTTATCCAGGTCTGGGGAACCCTGCATGCACGAATAGCCAACCCTGTATCTTGGAAAGGATCATTTCTGGAACATTTTTGCTTGATTCCGTCAATACTACATGCATCACCCTTTTGATTATTGACCATGACTTGTGAGACACAAAACATAAACAACTGATGAGGTAAAGATTCATAATCTCTCAGGCTTTTCTAATAACTTAGATTCTAACATGGAAGACGCAAATTGAATTGCATTTATAATTGACGACTTCAATTTATTATATTAAACGAGTTAAAGAATCAATATCAAAAGTTGTTATTAATAATGCATAAGGCTACCACTAGTACATCTGTTCCTGGTCAATAAATGTTGGCTGGTCAATATCTGACCAAGCGTATGACATTAAAAATACATGGCAACTTGATCATTCTACAGAAATGAAATACATGTATGATAGCTTCTGTTTTAAGAAATACCAAATGGAATTTCGACAGGCCTCGATAGATTGCGTGGTTTTCAGAAATTTAGGACCAAAAACTTATTACTGTAGGTACTACACATTTCCAATTAACTTCAACATAATGAACAATATGATGCATTTTAATCGTCGTTTACTTAGCAATGCATTAAACTTCCACGATAAAATTGTTTACAAGGCCAATCCCAAATTCATCAATCTGATTATATGATTAACAACTACATTGATAGTTACTCATGATAAGGAGACCTTCAGAGGTGGTTTTGCTTCGACAAAATTTAGTATTTTGACGATGGAAGTGGCTCGTTAAAATTCCCCGTAACAGATAGCAATCACTGACAACGCTGGTGCATTGCACTGAAAACCAACATCAGGGTTCTTTGGAATGTGGTCGATTTAGGAAACGAGTAATGTCAATCAATATTTGAAAAACCATGCTTTTTAACGGTGATCTCAGGGATCACAAATAGAAGCACAAATAGGAAATTTGACTAAAAATTATAACGCAATTATATCTTGAAAATCGAAATAAACGTCGCCAGTAAGAAGAAATTGGGAGAAAAGCCCAGTAATGTGGGGGCAGGAAATGAAATATATGTTGTAAATAGGAACTACAATATAAGCTATATTTACAGTGAGACAAAGGGGAGTGGATGACGTCCTGCATTCATATGCTGCAGTTACATAAGTTGCCTTCCAGCTGAACTCACTGCACTATAACAAACTGGGGAATTGGATTACCATCTCGAGGACCGCATATTGGCCAACTTAAAGCAGATAGGTTGAAACAGTTTGAAATGGTGGCGAAAACTAGTTGCCATATACGAGGCACACAAAAATTGTCCGTGGTGAAATGGTTTCTGATAGCACTGGAAATCACAATATGTGACATTTATGTTTATCAAATTAAGTGTCGTTACGACTTACGAACCAAGCATCAGTCAGAGTGCCAAAACGTTTTCCGAAATCGCCTCAATGAGAAGAAATGTGCGCATCAACATGACTTGACTTACCTAAAAAAAAGAAACGAAATTAGTGGTTAAGGAACTGAAATTCAATCAAAGCTTTCAATCAGTTTCGTGCACTCAATTTTTAATTTCCAGTACAAAGTCGGACATTGGGTTGTTTCAAAATATCGCTGCAGAACATTGGATAGCCGCCAAATAACACTTATCGAAATATGGCTTCATAATTCCTCGTTTCCTTTGGCTTCACGATGTTAATATTGCTCAGTCAGCACAGCAGAAAGTGAAATATTTAACATGTTTTGCCAGGAAGATTAATGGAAAAACGCGTCTTCCCTGCTGGGTTTACAGTGTTTATTTCTGTAACTGGGTGGCGTGCAATCCAGACTTGCAAAACGCACTGCTGTATACTAATTCAAGTAGTTTAGTATTCCATTACATTTTTCAAAAAATTCTGACTCACTGACTTGCACTAAATATAAATGCATTTTACAAGGTTCCCACTCAAATTCTCAAGTCATTTCCCTGACATTTACATGGTTTTCTTTAAAAAATAATGGATTTTATCCCAACTTTATATTAATGATAATGACTAATCAATTAGCTGATACAAACTATCTCAATTTCCTTGACATTCCCTGAAATTTTCAAGAATTTTCGCGAATTCCCTGACATTGCCCGACACTTTTCCATTTCTATGACTTTCCAGACAGGGGGAGCCCAGTTTGAAAAAACCAAGTTAATTTAGTCAGGAAAATCACTTATAGATAAGATATTATAGCATTCCATTTGCAAGTAACGATTACGTAAAAGCATGGAGAAGGTAGGCCTACACAATTTCGGCATTATTTATACGTGAGGACTTGTTGAAACATCACTTCACCTTCTAAGAAACTGACAGGACTAATGGTTCTTATTAATTTGACAATTTATTTGTTGCCCCATGCTTGCATTTTCACTATTACTGATTATTATTCCAATTGATTGAAGTGGTCGCCATATACAGTAGTACACTGCCATGCAGGGCACAAAGAATATTTAAAAACGTATTTATTTACTCCAAATACATATATATCATTTTTCGAGCTCAAACATTTTAAACCACAATTCCGATTTAGTGCATGTTGATTTAACAGGCTAATTTCAATATTTCAAAAAATTTAATTACAATGTACAATTCCAAGTGTCACGTTTCATACGACCTCGTGAGTTATTACGTGTACATGTATATCCCCGAGTTAACAAACAGCACTGGCTCAAAGTAGGGTACACATTGAAAGAAACTTAAAATACTAACCTAGATTTGCATTTAGCTTTTAATATATGGTTATGGAAGCGGGAGCACGCGCGAGTAGGGCCCACATATCCAGTAGGTCAACAAGATGAATATCGGGCAATAAATTTGCCAGAAATGAAAAGTCGTTTACTACGTAACTTATATTTCTGTCTATCCCAATGACAGCAAGATGCAAATCTTAATGTACAGGCAGCCGAGTTATCCCAAATGCGTTTCACATGCCCTCAATTAACGCATGAAGACTACTTTTTAATCAAATTTGCCAAGAAATAGACACGCATCACAGGCTGCGTTCCAATTGGACGTCTCACTTTTGCTCCTTTATGAGAAAAATCAATTAATGGGGTGGTGGAGACCAGCATCTTTAATTCGAAGACGAAATGCTTATCAGTGCAATGCAGACGACGCTATTGCTTAGGAAATACTTGCACGCAGTCGAGTGTTGCAATTCTTTTTGCACAATAATATAATAATGATCCTATAGTAATGCAATTTTGCACGAAAAAATTGTAGATATTTATGATGGGAAATGGCATCCTAATACATGCGCCGCGCCGCCTCGATAATACGTGAAAAAGCTTATTTTTTCCACTACTTTGCCACTCATTTTAGCAATGGGTAATGGCACGCGAGATGCAAGGCCAAACCTAAAAGCATCTCAGCGGCATATAAAAATCATTTAATCGGTTAAAAAAATGGATTTCGGTCAAAAAAACCTTTCATGAAAAACTCAAACATTTTTTGCCTTTCAAAACATCTGTTTGAGATTCATACAACGATAACGGCCTACTTGGCTGAGGCTTTCCGCCCAATAACAAGATCGATATTTCCACGCGTGCAATGGGAAGACGAGTTACTTTTTTTTATTTTTAGTCTTAGTTCACGAATGCTTTCATTTTTCTATAAATAAAAGAAATCCTCGAGACCCCATTGCGGGGGGAGGGGGAGGTAGTGTGACGAAATGTGATACGGGCGTTGCCTAAGGACAAACGTAATAAGACCTCAGCGGGGTTTCCATATGAAACCACAGTAATAACTACATCGAGGATTCCAGGAATCTACACAAATGATACGTCTAAATACAGGACGGGACAGGTGCAGATAATAAACATGAAAAGTACAATCAGGTGTGGGTCTTTTCCGATACAAAGCCAAAAGGTGCTGGTTGTCCTACTGTTATTAATTATTGCGCATCTATCAATTACACATAAAACTTATAGGGGTTCATCTGAATAGACAATCAATAATAGCATCATAGAAGGTGATCCAACGGTTAAAAATGCATGTACCCGCAGATTGGGGTCCAAAACGTATAACATACTAAAACTAGCTTTTGCGATTTTAAAGAAATACAATTTCAAATTTTAGTCCTATCTGAAGATGACCATACAAGTGTAGACTAATTTACTGTTTGTACATTTAAGTCCTACAGTATGTGGATGCGGTAGTACTCCGGAATATTCCTTGCTGCTGCTATTTTCAGCATAGGCACTAAGAGAAAGGTGGCTTCGCCTAACGGCTCGAAGGTTGGCAGTGATTGTCTGTGGTTAGGGCACACAAAATTAAGAAATTGCAGTGAAACGTCGATTTTCCGGCATTCGTTTAACCATCAGTTTCCGTTAATCGTCAGCCTGTGAAGACAGAAGAAAGCCACCAAAATCTTTTTTTTTTGAAAGCATTAAAACGAATTATTTTCACATACAAAACTAAAAGGTTATGGTGCGCACTCGTGTGGAGCAGTTGCCACAACTATTAAAACACTTAGAAAGTTCCAAAACAACAGAAACTGATAAGACTTTCAAAAATATATATATAGGTAAATGTAAATATAGGCCGATACGAGTTCAATTGTACATGTATGCATTCAATTATCTGTCTATTCGATTATCCGCCACTTCCGTTAGGATAGGATCAGTTAGAATAAACATACAACAACATAATAAAAAGACAGAGATAACATATTAAAAAGGATAAATTGCGACAGCTAGAACAGGTGTCTTTCTCGTCTACTCTACAAATAGAGTTGAATTAAACATATTTGGGCACATTTCGAGCAGAGAATATTGCACAGCATAGCCCATAAAGCAGCATTTTGGTTGCATAACACGTATAGACCACGTTTCGGTAGCATTTGCTGCGTCATTTTAAGAGCAGGAGTGTACCGAAGGGAAATTTGACTTTGGTTGCATAGCCAGCCTTCAATGTCATCTGGTGCCATAAAAAATGCATACAACTCAAATACAAGCCAAAGAAATCGCCAGTGGACAGAAAAGCAAAAAGTGAAGAAAAAACCAGGACGTCACGAGGTAATGTAATTCCTAGCAGTCGATCCCTGACGTTTGAGGACCCATATGATGCAGGTCCATGATGCACAATTTCGGATTATTGACCTGAAGGTTTGTCAAGGTACGTATAGTACATATGGGCAACCCTGTTAAGGACCGCAAATACGCCCCAAAGGAATTGCAAGGCAGTTCTGGTTGCATCAATGCCCTGTGCTAAGAAAGTCTAATGAACTTCATTTTGAGCGACTGGAAACTTTTGAGGGTTCTGATAGGAGAAACACGAGAAACTGAAGCGAAAAGAAAATGAAAACTGAGACAAAAACTAACAATGTGAGCTAGGGTAAGGGCCAAAAACCCTGACAAAAACAGAAGTTGTCGTATCATTTGACACGAATTTCAGCATCGGTCGAAGCCTGCACCACATACGCATTTCCTGATAAATCAATAATAATCAGGAAGGTGGTGCAGGGAGCCATTTGCCGATATTTCCAGCGGATGTCGTTCAATTGAACCATCCTTTCGACGACATCGGAGATGTCCACACACTCCAATGCCAGCGGCCCACTAAATACCATTTTCTCGCTGAAAATCTGTCAAGAAAAGCACTTTAGGCCTCAACAGTAATAATGCATTCATGCAAACAAGATAGCGGCCATGCTTAAGTTGAAAGAAATGCTGCTCAAAATAACGTGTTTGTCAAGAGCATGTGCCGACCTAAATGATAGCGATAATAACAGTCAGCAATGCATGAACGAAAGATAATAGCAGAGGAGAAAATAATTAGACTGGGAACACGACGTTCCAAACATTCAAAAAATACCAAAGTCCTTAATTGTATAGGGCTGTAGAAACACCATTGTAACAGGACCTTTATAGTTACTCTGGTTACACTGTAAATCTATATTTCAAAATTACTAATGCACGGTTCCCTCAGAGATCACATTTTCCACTTTCCTGACTTCTCCTTGACCATTCCAGATTTTAAAAATAATTTATCTGACCACCCTGGCCATTGAAAAAGGAAAAATATGACATGCCATTGCAAAAAATGCTTAGTCTTAGACAGGATTCCCACTTTCTGGAAAGTCAGGGAAATGAAAAAAGGGTCAGACAATTCGTGCATGAATATTCGTGAAAATGTCAGGGAATGTCAGAAAAATTGAGACAGTTTTTATCAGCCAATTGATTAGTATTATCATCTTTTATAAAAATCTGGGGTAAAATCCATCATTTTTCCTACAGTTTTTGAAAAATCTAATGTAAAATGTCAGGGAAATGACATGAGAATTTATTGCGTATCCATATACATAATTGACAAATGTCTATGTTGGTTATAACAAATGGCAGTCACAGAAAAGCAGATCAACGCCTCATAAATAGTCTACAAGTGACTTTTTTTCTGAATAAATTAAGCCACTAGCAGGATTTCAAGCAACACAAATATGGATTCCAATCCAAGATCCTACTTTCGCAGGACGGTAAATTGTTAGTAAATTCAAAAAGAGGTCTCACGTTATCCTTTTTAAATAAGCATGAATGAAAGGTTTCTAGAAGTTTTCATAATCTTCAAAAAAAAAATTCCAAACTAGACCCGAAAAACAGGAAAAAAAAGTTGAAATTCAACACCAAGGCAAAATGGCTGCTGAAAGGATTTTGCGATTTTGAAATTGAAACCAATTCTATAGATAAACAGTAAACCCACCATTTAGAAACCGAAAACAAGTATTAGTTTTCGTGGTTAATAACACTCGACAGAAAGATGTAATATTATATACAGAATACTGTGTTTCAAAAGTTTCAAGGCTAAATATCGGCAAATTTTAATTTCGCATGCACCAGAAAATACTTGTTGGGAGTACATGATGCATCTCAATTTGCATTTCAAACACTTCCGTGTTTACGATGGTGATTATTACAGCTTTCTTAATAATTTGTTCCTGTAATAATCCGAAAGAAAAGTGGTTTGTTTGAAAAAAGAAACTAAGATATAAGATAAAACGCAATTTTCGCATTATGGCATACAAAAAAACAACGCCCGAAATTCCTCAAAGGGACTGGTGCGAGGAATTACAAAGTGGTCAAACCATCGATAAAATCATTTCCTATTCATAAATTCAGTGCTATGGAATCTTGATGTGAAATGCCAGGTGGTATCTTAAACAGGATATTCAGATTGCAATGATATTTTACTGCATTTCGCCCTCTATCGACAAGGAAACGATAATAACCATATTTTCCTTTGAAAAATGCAAATCTTTATAACTGCTCTCTTATCATAAAGATTAAGGGCCGTATTTTAGCGCTATATATGCAAGCTTTTATTGGTAATTCAGGATATTATAATTTTAAAAATTAATATTTGCAGATAACGAAAAAACTATGATGCAGCTAAGCAACCTAGCCGTCAAACCCCGTTTCCTTCCAGCACACACATGATCGTTTGAAATACTGCATCATTTCTATGAAAATAAAACTTGATTTTATAACATTATACAACCACCAAATTTACGAGATATCACGTGAAATCGTGGGAATGGAGGGGGTCGTCTTATGGGGTGAAACTTTAGTCTCGTTGGTGTCATAGCTGACGCCATGCGTGTGTATTCCAGTTACGTCAATTTTTAAAATATTAATAACCATTCTTAGGTTCATTTCGGATTAAGATTTATCGGTAACTTACTTGAAAAATGACTCAAGACTCGAGCCACCGGAGTGAAGTAATTCAAACGCAGTAACTTAGTAAGATGTGTTGCTACCTTATTTCACATTACTCAACGTTAGGATGACTTTGCCAGGGTATGCGAGCAAATGGCTTATATTTTATTTATTCATTTTCTCATCATTTTTTTGCCTCCAATAAAATTTTTCTTTTAAAGTAATGGATATGGTCGCCGCATATGTTATTGCCTGACGAATGAGTATACAAATTTACCAACAAACTATATATGAAAATTTATAGAAAAAACCCAACTTGATGCCACGACGCATTAACCACGTCAGAAAATAAGTACATGGCTCAAAGTACCGGTATAAATCATTTTAGTATGCACATATGACAGACATTCTGTACTTTCGATTCGCTTCCATGAAAACGAATCAAATTTATGAATAAAAGCCATTCAAACATGAATAACAAGGCATGTAAATAACAATACTGATGATAATATGGTGGCGAGAGTCACGAGACCAGCATAATATTAGTGTGAAAATAACCAGTCCAAATCATCAAAAAATTGGAAAACTAGAAGATCATATGTAGGCCTACATGTATTTCGATATTATTGCATTATTTTTATTTATGTAACTTTTTGAAGTCTCAATGTTTTAAACTTTTTCATCCCATTTCTGGTGAAAATTTCTTAATTGATTACAAACGGAAGTAAAAATGTTAATTTTCGTGTTCGCATTAAACTTTTAAGTTCCTTAATATAACGAAACCAAAGCCTTTTTGTGTGAAGGTTTTTGCTACACGAAACGTTCCTTTTCAAATGCAATAATACCGCGGTAAAAATCATTGGTAGCCGCTCCAAAACATGAAAAAATGCAAATTTAAATAATGCAATGAGAAAGCCTTCATCCAAGTCGATAAAATTTGTCTGAAATAATAAAAAACAGGGCACTGATCGTCGTCGTGTTCGCAGTCAGAAAAACGATTCATTTCCGATGCACAAAGAATTAATGAGCTAGTTCAGGAATAAATTGCTCGTATAATTCCCACAGAATAAAACCAGATACTTGGATCATCTTTTGCAAACTTCCGTGAAATAAAAACTTTCCATGTCAGCTTGATATACATTCCCCCCCACCGCCCCATTCTAATTTAGTC
>JAQGAF010001573.1:0-29631 GCA_034687865.1 Kryphioiulus occultus
GATCTTTAACGTGCGGAGAGCAAGGGGATCCGCACGGGACCTCGGTTTAAACTCTCATCCGAAAGAGCCGCCACACATAGAAAATCACCTGCCCAAAATTTTCCCACCGACCTCGGCCGGGATGCGAACCCGCATCGCTTGGGTCGAGAATCCAGTGCGCCCATCTCCAATGACTATAGCCAATTTCGAGGAATATTTTTCCAAATTTTCAATATTCATTCCAGAATATATTCAGATAGCAGCCCCAATAACTTAAATCTGACACTTGACATGCTGTTTGTGAGTTAAACAGAACTGACTGATGAGAATGATTTTAATGTTGACGAATATGAATCGTGCATCTTAGATGAGAAACCATCAATAAGTGCTGAGATGACAGAAGGATACAATAAATGTGTGAAGATAAGGATTTCATTAACGAACCTGTACAGAAAAATTGTAAGCAAACCAATTTAAGTGATTTTTAGCAGTAAATAGCTTTGTAAAGTTAAATTATGTGATGTACATGTTTATGTACACAGAATTCAAATTAAATAACAAGTCCATTGTATTTTCAAAAAAAAACCTCGCCATTCAATAAAATTCACGTATTAGTCATGATTTTCGAGCTCAACAGCAATAAGTTGCGTTATTTTCTTTGAGCCCATCATTATGAAAAAACAAGTGATTGCTGTCTAAAAACTGATTGAAAACTGAAACATTTGTGGTATATTGATAGTAAATTTTCCGTTGTGTCTGCTGACTTTGGTGATACAGTGTACTTGCCTAAATAGCAATCAGCGTGACCAGCACTCAATTGCCGATTAATTGTTTGTAACCTTACTGATGACTATGCATTCATGTTTTCGCAGAGTTCTTTATTGATTGCAAATAGCAATGTGATAATTTCATAGTGTATTGGCATAGCTGGTTGCAATGGAGTTGCACAAACCATATTGCAATAGTCTGCATGCAACCAAAGCAGCTGCAAATTGGTTATACGATATGAATTTTAAATAATTATGATCAGTTTGCAAAACCAGTTAGCAATCATTTAACATCTAATCACCATCAGAACTGCGACCAGTCTGCATCTACAGTATAAGCAGCTGCACACTGGTTATAGCTGAAAGACATATGATCAGTTTGCAATCACTCCACAATAAGTTCATTGCAACTAGTTTTAAGAACATACTTCAAATTTTTAAAGTCAGTGACGAATTTGGCATGCATCTTTTCTGGTATGCTGACTAACAAACGTTGGTGAGAAAGCTGAAAACCCTTCTGTAGATTCTATAGGCTGTGATTTTGGTTTATGTATTTCCAACTTGGATTTTCACTATTTAATGTACATAACCATGAAAAAAACTCTAGCAAACGTTTAATGTTCACCATTTTAGGATGTTAAAGGCATTAATGGTAGACCCCCTTCAACCCCATAAACACGAGTTTATAGTTTTAGCTCCATAAATGCCACCCCACAATGCTGATGGGGTTCTCAGAATGATTTCTCCCAAAAGAGATCTTGGTTGCGTCAAACTCGAACAGCAAATTGAAAACAAGTTCAATTAAAAACAATTTCGTTAATTTATTACGTTTACGGCGAATTAAATCCGTTTCAAAAGTTAAGCAGATGATGGAGAAGACCATAAACTAGCAAATGGTGGGCCATTTCGAATTCGTTTACAACTGAAGTGGAAAATCTATATAGCACAGATGGAAGTGGCTTAGTTGTTTTCATTATGAAATAGTTAATAATTTATAGATAAATTCCAGAGGTGCGCGGAGTTATGTCGGCAATATTCCGCTTGGCATTTTACGAGGTTTTCGGGCTGTGAAACAGAAGATTGGCCATAATTCACAAAGATTAACTGTTGGCATTCTTCGAATTCATATATCATGTGCACAATAAACAACCGCAGGGCCGACGCTTTTAGACGTAGCGCAGCTAGAAAATTAGTCAAGAGAGAAAAATCCATCTCCATATTTTATTGCCAGTGCAATTTCATCTGAAATTGCGATACTTCAATGTCATGCATGATGATGTCTGGTCACTTGCTGGTCATTTCCGTTCATGTCTGGTCACGTTATCATCTCCGCCAACAAACATCCAACAACCACGATTAAGAACGTGTTATAGTAATTCCGAATCATTCAGTAAAAAATTTAATCAATATTTTTATGATTCACCGTATAAACCTCAAATGGTAAAAAAGGAGGTGGTTAACAACTCATAACACTAGCTTGCGTAACCTGACCGTAGACCTCAGGGAGTTTTTTGGATTCCACACTTCAACTTAACATCACAAACTTCAATGACTACAGCGGTGCTTCAGCTGGACATCAAGAATTTCAGTTGGACTTCAATGAGACTATACAATAACATCAATGAGATTTCAAGGACTTTAAGCGTCCTGAATTCTGCGAAATCAAAAGGGGGAGTCCCATTGAAGTTCTACTGAAGTCCCATTGAAGTACAATGTACCACTGAAGTTCTTGAAGTTCTTGAAGTCTTGAAGATTTTCCACTTCACTTTAGTCACTGAGATCTTTAAAGTTAGGTAGATCTATTCGAAGTCCTCCATCAAAGTCCGGCAAAATCCGTCAAGTCCACAGACTTTGAACGAAGTGGACTTTTCCGGACGTGCATGGACTTTAAGAGTTCCACCCCAGACATTAATTACCCCTGCCTTTCAAAAACTTAAACCCACCCCAGACTTCAACGACTCCACCCCAGACTCCAACTATATTACCACAAACCCCAACAACTCCAAACCAGACTAACGACTTCACCCTCGATATCGATGACTCCATCCCAAACTTTAGTAACTTCAGACTTCAATGTCTTTAGTGGGACTTCAACCAACATGCATACCTGACTTCACAAATCATCCCTACGGGAGGGATGGAGGGGGAAAATAAGGTTAAAATAAATTATTTCAGCAAATAACATACCGTGTGCCTTCAACGATCCCTACTGGTGGTACATTATATAACAACAGAGCTTTTCCAACCTTTCTTGACATAAGTACCATGACATCTGCTGATCTACCATGAACAAGTTACCAAGACTGGTTTGCATGCTGTTATCAAGACTGGTTAATTGACTGGTTGGCATGCCTTGTAATCATGACTGGTTATTTGACTGGTTGGCATGCCTTGTTATCATGACTGGTTATTTGACTGGTTATTTGACTGGTGGGCATGACTTGTTATCATAGCTGGTTATTTGACTGGTTAGCATGCCTTGTTAACATGACAGGTTATTTGGCTTATGGGCACGCCTTGATCATGACTGGTTATTTGAAAAGTTGGCCTGCCTTGTTATCATGACTGGTTATTTCACTGGTTAACATGTCTTGTTATCACACTGCAGTTGCTGCCATGACGTGCATGCTCCAGTTTTCAGGAAATGAGCATTTCCAGGAACCTAGTCGAGCGAAGCCATTTTGCCATGGTTAATTATTAAGCATCGCATCAGCGTTAACCTTGCAGATATTCAGGTTGTTCGTGGAAATTTAATAAGCATACCGCTTCCCAGCAGCGCCCTCATTGTGCGTCTTTTGGCCCTTTATCGACATTTTGGGGCCTGAAGAGCAGGCACACGGCCAAGACGCGCTGGACCAGCAAGAACCCTTTCCTCGTGCCATCCTCTGGGAACCTTTATTTTTCAAATTAACCCGAATCTAGATTTTTTATTGGTGCCGATCAGCGCGGGAATCCCCCCAGGAGCTGCGCGTGGCAAATTGGGAGAAATATTCCAGCTGTTATGGTCCTAAACAACGAATTTATGCACTTCCCCATTCCAACGTTTGGGACGAAATGGCGCAGATGAGACCATGCAGAAACCTGCATATATAGAGTTGTACAGAACGCGTTGTAGATGGCGCTAGGATTTAAAACGACATTTTTTAAAGAACCTATGGGGTTTCGAAAGGTTAAAACACTTTCTTTAAAACGATTAAATTTGTAATTGTTTCCTCTAATACTATGTGACATGGTCACCAACTAATATCCACCAATGATTAAAGGGGAATTTCAAGTATTACATGGCCCATGATGACTGTAGTGAGGGGTGTCAAAATCATGAGTCATCAGTGCTGTTTTATAAAAAGCTATGTAAAAATCAATCAGATTTGCAAACAATTCCTCAAACAGCATTTTTATATCTAATTTTTGTGACCGAATTAAGGGCTAAACTAAGCTTAATATCTTATAGAATTATAACAATTTTGCTTACTTTAAATTTTTTTGGTAAATGACTGTTATTATTAGGGGGATGCAAACGACAAGTTATGCTAAGGGAGGTCTGAAAACCGAGAAAATGTGACGACAATACTTGAATGTCCCCTAACTAGTGATGATGGTGCCAAATGCAAATGGAAATGGCGCCCGGGGAAAATAAAAATGGCGTTCAAGGAAAATAAAATAGCGCTTAAGAAAAATAAAAACGGCGCCCCAAGGTAAATAAAAAATCAGACTCAATGAAAAATAACCATTGCAAATTGGTTGGGATCCTACATACATGTACATGTAAATCGGAATTTTTTGCTTGTTATAATACCGAACCAAGTCAAAAGAAACAATTCAAATTAGCGTTAAACCGCTGAAACTTACTGTTGCTAGCCATTAAAATACCCACCAGTCAACTGGTCTAAACCTAGTTACGCCACACAGGCGTTAACGGCCATATTAATATTGGTACAGACAAGTTCAAATAAAACAAATTACAAATCTGAAGTCAAAAAAAAAGCAATGTTTTTCAACAGCTGAGCTGCTAACCATTAAATCTTAACAAATCTTCATGGCACAGGGTGGTCCAAAGAAACGGGCAATTTTCAAAAGATAAAATAAAACCTTTAAAACATGGTAGAGTTATTTTAACTACCTCTCATTGAAGAATATTAAATACAATTTACAAATTATCTCATAACGACTGTAAGATGGGGATCGAAAATTTATTTATACATGTACAGTATCTGTCATTCCATTGATCGAATCGAAATTCGCCATTCACTTTAAAGGTGAATTCGATTTGATCTTCAAATAAAATCAACATTTCTCAATTTTGCAATGGAGCGATGAAACAGTGAACAGCGTTTTTATTACCGTAAATGACGTCAATGACGTTGCTCAAAAACGTCACAAAGTCTGCAAGTTATCAAGTAATATAACTTACCGAAGGTAACGCAAAACATTACTTTGTAAATTTCCTGTTTATTCTACAGCATTCAGATTTTTAATTTTAGCTTGTGTTTCGAAAGGATGTAGTAACTAACAGTAAAAATCCAATGCTGTAAAATAAAAATTAAAAATACTTGTACAAAGGTTTTATGTTTTTATTTTTTCCTTTTCAAACTTCCCGTTTCTTGAACGTGTATATTCATGAAGTTCGCGAAAAAAAAATTGTCCGTGGGGGACACCTGGGGGTAAACTCGAAACTATATCAATATGAACTGAAACCCCAAAGGATAACTTAAATTTTGGTGTCTTGGCCACCGTATTTTCTAAAATTTGCTCGTTACACCCGAGAAGAGTGCTCGTTATAACCGTGAAGGAATCTGGAAACCTACGTAAACCAAATCGGCTATGACAATTCGCTCGTTATAACCGAGTTCGACTGTACGTTTCCAAGTTCTAAACTTTCCAGATTTTTCCCCCGGTTTCGTGTCTTCCATCAGCCTGCTGGACACTGCCCATTGTTGGCCTAAACATGTTCGGTTATCTCTGGTTGGTCTTCGGGAAATGGCCCATCGCAAATGGCCGCCAGGGCGGAAGTGCGCAAACATCTTGTGAAAATCCCTCCGTCCTCCCAAGCACGAATCCCTGGCTGGACCATGGTGAATTATGATTTCGATTCTCCCCTTTATTCTCCGCTGTACGTGGCTTACATCTTTCTCATCCTCGTGGACTCGTAAATTATCGGGGCAGAAAGAGCCAGAGCTTCTTCGATAAATGTCGGATGACATGGGAAGAGAAAAACGACAACCTTGGCGGGATTAAAAAGCTGAAAACTAGCGATGCGCTTCCTGCCCGCACCCGAAATGGAAGCTCCTAAGCCCGCTGTGGAAAATATCCATTTGATCAAAACGGATCAGCGAAATCCGGAAAAAAATGCTTTTCAACTACAACTAACGCCTGAATTCAACAATGGCGGCCATTATTGGAAGCCAATGCGACCCAGACTGCTAATTCATGGAAAGTCATGGAAAAGTCATGAAGTGAAATTCAGGTTATGGAAGTCATTTTCGGGGCTGGAACTGGGTCTAAGAAAACTTGTATCCAAATATGTATCCACCAGAAGACTGATTTGTATCCAAAAACGTATACACTAATAGACGGATTTGTATCCAACATGTATCAACCAAAGACATTTGTATCCAAAATGTATCAACCAAGATTGATTTGTATCCAAAGCGTATCCACTAATAGACTGATTTGTATCCAAAATGTATCAACCAAGGCTGATTTGTATCCCAAATTTAACCTTAATATTTATTCACTTTGGTATTGGTATCCGAATGCATCCACTCTTCACGAACCATCTCACTATGTAATGATAGAAAACAATCACGGACGTTGCCTAACTGTTCAATCTTTTTTGGAATTGACTCATTACGTGTTTTGAACATTATCACTACCATGTGAAATTTGTTTACTGACGTCTTACATTAAAAAATCACTTCCATAATGCACAAAAATTATTTGTATCCATTTTGCCCCAAAATATTTATTCTATCCATGTGCAACCAACATGCCGAATTGTATCCAAATTCCCCTTTTGTATCCACTCTCCTGACCGTGCATCATAGAAAAGTCATGTAATTTACAAAAGGGTCATGGAATTTTTGTCTTTTCATTTATTCGCAAAATAAAAATTTGGGTTTAAATTCTTTATTTGTTACCTATTTCCCTAATAAAATTTCGTCTGCGGCGTGTTTTTTGACAAATATTCATCGCCACAGTGGTAGATATTGATTCTGAAAATCGCTATTTAGTCATGACATAAAACTTGAACGGCCACATATTCCAATAGGCATTGAAAAGTCATGGAATTTCAGTACCAAATCCAGTAGACACCCAGTAATTGCCATTCGGCGATATGGTTTGCCAATGAACCTTGAGCATGAGCACTCCTGATGGAGTGAATCCTCCGCGAAATTTCTCAATCCCAAGATGGTGGAATACAAACAGCAGCATCTTTGGCTAACAAGAGCAAGTAGGACAAAAATAGGAAATCTGGAAAGTAATCCAAGTTAGAATTGCATCAGTTAACTGAAATTGTTGCTCAACGAATGATGATTTATTGACAACTAGATGTAAAGTGTACTAGGCTTCAGTTACTCCAATGGTATGCTGTTAGGCAATGGCAATTTCCTTCGACCAAAACAACTTTTCAGTACCTCCAATAACAAGCTATTGGGCAAAGACAATTTCTTTCACTACCTTCCATTTCCTAACAACAAGCAGTTGAGATATGACAATTTGCTGGAACCAAAAGACCTTTTCAGGACCTCCATATGACAAGGAATTGGACAATGACAAATTCCAGCTACCAACAGAGCTTTTCAGTTCCTCCAATAAATAACAAAAAGTTTGGCAATGACAATTTGCTTGGACCAAAAGAATCTTACAGTGTCTCCAATAAGAAGCAGTTGGAGAATGAGAATTTCCTTCACCCAAAGTACATTTTCAGTGCCTTCAATAACAACAATTAAGCAGTTAGGAAATGAAAATTTGTTTGGACAAAATGAAGTATTCAGTTACTCCAATATCAACAAACATTTGGGATATGAAAAGTTTCTTCGCAAAAACGAACTTTCCAGTGCCTCCAATAAGAAGCAGTTGAACAGTGACAATTTCCTCCTACAAAAAGGACTTTTCAGTTTCACCAATGACATGCAATTGGACAATGAAAATTTCCTTCAACCAAAAGAACTTTTCTGTTTCTCCAATGAAATGTAATGGAACATTGGCAATTTTCATCTACAAACAAAACTTTTCAGTGACTCAATAACAAACAGTTGAGTAATGACAATTTCCTCGTTGGTAGGCTAGACTAGTCTGGGCCTAAATTGCATAGATTTTCGGATGCATGAAATTGATTCACTTTCGAGCACCAATGCATAAGCAAGCACATAACAGGTACACAGTGCGTGTTGCGTTTGATGCAAAATTATAAAATGGGGAAATAAATAAGTTGAAGAAAAGCAGGAAATGAATACATCAAAACGGCGTTGCACTTGCGTGCCAGCACGCAATGGCAGCCAAAGTTGGCTTCTTCAAGAGCATTTCAACAAAGAATGATGTATTGCAATGAGAATTCATTGCATGCCATGAATTCAGCAAAAGCCACACAAAGTCAATGTTATACACGAAGTGCTTCATGAGTGCCTTTGTCGAAACTAATTTCGACATGTTTTTCCTTGTCTTCCGATCACCGAAACAACAATGCATTTTTGTTCGTAACAAATGCCAGGTTGCATCTGAGTGACTCTGACATCGAGGTTCGACCAGATCCAAACTTCAAATCTTTGTTTGCTTCCAGGTAGCAACTTGTCAGAAGCAACAATTTAGAGTTTGACCGACGTATACACGATATGTATGTGGGCATATGCATGTTATTTGAAGAAATACTAAGCAATCAGGTGAAAAGGCCTTCATTTATTATTCAGTATTTGGGCGAATGCAGCGCCCAAATCTGTATTCACACAATGCTGTGAAGATTTCAATAATAATATAGCTTTTAATAACGGCCAACTAGACTCGACAATGAAGCCATTTTCCGCAAATGAACGTTTACAATATACGTTTACATCACTACAGACAATTCCCTGCTCACACATAATACTTGTACATGTATGCCAACCCTACACGTCTAGTATACATGAGTATGACACCTGTTCTAGCCGTCGCAATTTATCATTATTGTTTGTTTTTTGCTCCGTTTTCCCATGTTTTTTTTTCAAGCTTTTGTGCCTAACCTTTATGATGGGTTTCCGACCATTAAATACAGTTTTAACCGCTTCATTAAATACCGTTTTCGACCGTTTTATATAGTTTTAAACTGTGCATATCGGATTTTCGAACATTCATTTTTGGTTTTCGACCGTTACCTTAACTTATCCAGGTTTTAAAACAATTTTTCTGACCACTCCGACCATTAAAAACGAAACAGCAAGAAATATTACGTATGCAAACAGGAGATAGAAGACAAATTTTCAACAGACAGCAGCAAATTTAGATGGTTTTATAAATGGACGATTTCATTATTAATTTCTTGTACAGCATTTCGTAACAACTCTTGATAACTCTTAATCAATAACTAGCTATGCGAAATCTTAGTGGTTTGTTGAATTTTCCTGATTTGATCAAAATAAATAAATTTTTCCTAAGCTGACTTTTCCAGGTCTTTTCAGTTTAACTTACTTTCCCATGTCTTTTCAATTTCCTGATTCTTTCAGGTCTTTTCAATTTCCCCTGACTTTTTCAGGTAATCCAAGTCTGATGGAACCCTCGTTAAACAATGCTTTTTAACCACCATTTTCGGTTATCGAAAGTTAAATACAGTATTCAATCGTCCATTTGTGTTATCGATCTTTAAATATCGTTTTTAACCTTTCATTTTGGGTCTTGCGACGGTCCATTTTCGCATTTTCGATGTTTCGTAAGTTAAATGTCATTTTAACCGTCCATTTTAGGTTTTCAACCGTTAAGTACTGTTTTTAACTATTAGTTCATTTTGAGTTCTCGACCGTTCAATATCGCAAGAAATGTATGTGGGTGATTTTTTAACTATTCCATTTTGAGTACTGCAGTTAAGAGTGCCATCGATATTTTCGCAAAAAAAGCAGAAAAAAATACACGCCCCTACCCGATCAATACCTCGAATTCTCCCCCAAACCGCCATCTCTGTCGTAGCGCATAATTGCTTCGCCATTAGTCCTCCGACCCCAAATGGTTGAATTTTATTTATCCATGTTCCCCACAAGTCAAACGAGGTCTCCTAACTTATTCACTAATGGAAACGCCATAGGTTTTTACAGCTTTTTGCTTTCCCCTCCCCCCCACGTGCTACGGCAAGGTGCGTCTAAGTGGAACTTCACACCCTCCACTAATGCCATTTTCCCTTGGTAATGCTGTCACTTAACGATTGGCCTGAAACCGTTAAGACACGTTCTTAAACACCTTCCTTGGCAATAAAATGTCACGCATTGCCAGACAGTTCCCTTCTGGAAACGCATTTCAAATCCAGAGGTGCGTTCGCCCAGCCCCATCCCATTTTACAGCCCAAAAATTTTGTGATGATCTCAAATTGTTTCCATCTTTAGGTTGAGCTGCCATCGTGGCGCGGATGACCGCTTCAGAGCGATAAAGACACCCTGGCCTGAAGCTCTACTAACCTCCTTAGCTACCAGAAGGGCAACTTTTTAAGAATCAAAATTCTGGACACAGTTCAAGCATTGCACTTTTCATTTCACCGAATGGCCAGCTCCAATATCTTCCAAGTGAATTGCATCAGATGGCCCATGGCGCAGAATTTAGATTCTTCAGTACTTTACCACTCGACGCGTGCGCCATCTGTGGCAAAACGTTTTCTGATGACGCCACAATCAGGAAACGCACTTATAGAAACATCACTTCAACTTAAAACAGTGATTACTGTACAAGTATGAAAAAAATTAAGAAGTTGCATGATTCCCACATTATCTAACCAGACACCAGAGGGCTTAAAATTAATAAGCTAGAGCTTATTAGAGAAACTTAAAACATTGCCTCCTGAGTAACATGGCTGACTGGACTTACTTCATTACACTCAGTTATTTGCTGACACATCAACTTGATCAACTAGGGTCAGGAAAATCACTTACAGCTACAGTATCCTAATTGCAAGAAACGATTGTGGAAAAATGAAAAAGTTGCATGACCCCAACATTACCTAACCAGACACCCGAGGACGTCAAATTAATAAGCTAGAACTTATAAGCAACTTAAAACATTGCTTCCTGAGTAACTGACACGGCTGACTGGACTTAAACAGTATTGTTGTCACATCAACCTGAGCTTATTTATTAAAATTGCACTGCATTTTGATTTTGTATTTCCATAACTTCTGATTATTTTCCATATGTCGTGATTATTCTTCATCTGAAGTGATTACTTTTCAACTGATTGATTATTATTATTCACCTATATATACGGCCCTGGCAAGTTCAACATGAAGGGTCGATACTGTCTAGCACAACCATTTGTGGTACAGTTGACTCCGTTTAATGTGATCATAGTGAGGCCAGGCTATTTTGATAACAATATCCGAATTATTCTGATAGCCGAATGACAAGAAAAGGAAACCATTATTTCATTTGAATTCATATGTATATAATTCATCTCATAAATTAACATTACAATGTACAAAGCCATTTATAGCTAAAAATCCCTTATATTGGTTTGCTTACAATACTTCTGTACAAGTTTGTTAATGAAATTCTCATATTCACACAGGTATTGTAAATTTTAAAATCAACTGATTTATGCTGCACACCTAGTTAAACTTATTAGAGCTTCTGTCATCCCAGCACTTTTTGGTGATTTCTCCACTACGATGCATGTTTCATATTCATTAACATCAAAATCATTTTCATCAGTCAGCTTTGTTTGACTAACAGACAGCCTGGCAAGTGTCAGATTTAGTCATTGGAGCTGCTATCGGAATCTTTTCGTCAATGAATTTCTAAAATGTGGAAGAATATTCCTCGAAATTTTCGATATTCACAGCAGATGGGACATCATTTTAGACATTTTCTTCCAAAACTTCTCATTCCTCGTGTTTTGCGAATCCTCCATGAGGGAACATGATAAGAGAAAGCGAATTGTTGATTACAATAACCGATGATTTTACTGTTTATTTCATTTGCGTATAACATTATCCGCGATAACATTAAGCGGAGACCACTGTACCAGCAATTTCTTCAAACGACAAATTCCCGCCATTGTCCAGTAGGAGCCTGGTGTAACCAACCATCAAACCGAGACGAAATCTTGAGTTGCTCTGCCGCAAAGTAGCGATGCATGAGCAACTCACCAAAACATATCGAGTTAAGATGGACAAGACAAAGTCTTTCGACCCTACAGCCCTGCTATGGAAGCAAGGAAGTCGGAATTGCGATTACCATGACACCTTCCTTCCTAATTGCAGTTGCAGAGGTTCTCGTTACAGGTGCTTGGCTGAGACGGGAAGCTCGCTACTTTCCCATCTAAATTAGTCCTGATATCCCAGCTGACAGCACAAAAGCTGCTCTCAAATCTCCCGTGCCCGAAGCAATTTGGTCTATACGCTGCGGATTAAGGCCTGCTCCGACGGCCCTGAAGCTTTGTGTGCCGAAGGTGTGGCGCTTCTGGAAGCGTCGAAATAACGACATCCAGCAGGGCTTTTGTGCAATTGCGTCCGAATCCGCAGCATTTGTCACGACGTGACATTTCAGCGATGAGAATTCCTAGTCGCTGTTTTCCTCCCCAGTTCGCTCGCAGACAAATGTCTAAATTCAAGAAACAACGCCTTTGAGCTCCAGCCATTCTCAGTGATTAGTTCAACTGGCTCATCTCACGAGCATCGACAATGGCGCTGAAGGACAGAAAATCATAGCAGTTTTAAACGAATGAATATCTGAACAAAAAAAACATGAATGGTGTGGATGCCTCAGCACCAGCATAGTTTTAAATATGTCCTTATTTCGAACAATAGACGTAGACCTCAGTCAAAAAAACACCAATAGTTTTATTCTGGACGACGGTTCGCCCATCCAAGAGGCATCTTCAGGTCCAAATTTTAATCCAGGGCAGGGAGTGGGTCTAAGCAAAATTGTTTCCAAAAAATGTATCCACCAAAAGAACGATTTGTATCTACCTAGACTGATTTGTATGCAAAATGTATCAACCAAGACTGATGTGTATCTAAAATGTATCAACTAAGACTGATTTGTATCCAAAATGTATCAACGAAGACTGATTTGTATATAAAATGTATCAACGAAGAATGATTTGTATTCAAAATGTATCAACCAAGTATGATTTTTATCCAAAATGTATCAACCAACACTGATTTGTATCCAAAATGTATCAACGAAGACTGATTTGTATATAAAATGTATCAACGAAGACTGATTTGTATATAAAATGTATCAACGAAGACTGATGTGTATCCTAAATGTATCAACAAAGACTGATTTGTATCCAAAATGTATCATCCAAGACTGATTTGTATCCTAAATGTATCAACGAAGACTGATTTGTATCCAAAATGTATCAACCAAGTATGATTTTTATTCTAAATGTATCAACCAAGTATGATTTGTATCCAAAATGTATCAACCAAGACTGGTTTGTATCCTAAATGTATCAACAAAGACTGATTTGTATCCAAAATGTATCAACCAAGACTGGTTTGTATCCTAAATGTATCAACAAAGACTGGGTTGTATCCAAAATGTATCGTCAAAGTATGATTTGTATCCAAAATGTATCAACCAAGACTGATTTTTATCCAAAATATATCGACCAAGATTGATTTGTATCCAAAATGTATCATCCAAGACTGATTTGTATCCAAAATGCATCAACCAAGACAGATTTGTATCCCCTGTTTGTATCCACAATGTATCCACCAAGAGTGATTTTTATAAAAAAAATGTATCAAGCAAGAGTGATTTTTATAAAAAAATGTATCAAGCAAGAGTGATTTTTACAAAAAAAATGTATCAAGCAAGACTGATTTGTATCGAAAATGTTTCCTCAATATTCACTTTGGATACCGTATGTATCCACTCTTCACAAACCATCTCACTAATGTTAGAAAAAAAAATCACGTTGCCTAACTATTCAGTTTTTTTTTGGAAAGGACTCATGACGCGTTTTGAACATTTTCACATCATTTGAAAGCTTATTATTCTAGTGAAATGTAGTTTGAATTAAGGACGTGTAAGGTTTCCATAACACATAAAAACCATTTGTATCCACTTTGCTCCAAAAAAGCTCTTTTGCATCCGACATATCAAATTCTATCTAAGTACTCATCCAAGTAATTACAATTGTGCAGAACGATCAAATTTACAATGCAAGTTTATAGTTAAGAAATCAGGGGATAACCCTTAAACCTGCAGTGTAAATTTGAGCGTTCCGCACAATTTATTTTCGTTTGTAGTGATTAAAAATAGGCCTTGAAGGTTTTTTTTGACTGAGTTTTACGTATATTGTTCGAATTGATTCACCAGTCACATGCGCAAAACACTGAAATTAAAGAGGAAGAATAACAGTATATGGGCAAGCGAACGTCAATTATTTGCATTACCTATAACCACAAGTTAAACTGAGGGTTAGTATGCTGCGCCATTTTACATTAGCTTTTTTATCACAAGGTTAGTAAACCTGTAGATGACCAATTGTATCTAGGAATTTCGGGACTATTTCATTGAAACCAAAATGGCTAACTTAACCTAAAACGTGCTTTGAATTTGACATTATCAGAGCTGCCTTCAAATGGATGTGATCTGGGTAATATCTCACTTTTTGTCATGGTTACCTAAGGTTAACTGCTAACTTTCTGCAAATGCAGAATGCTATTCCTTAGGTAACTACATGTAAATAATTTTTATACGCTGTATGCACAAATTTCGATGGACATTTAAAACAGTTTCAAACACAACTTTTAGATCACCCACCAGAAGTGAAATTTTTGAACTTCCCTGACTTTGCTAGTTCTCCAGTTTAAAAACAACTTTCCTGACCACCCAGATCACTGAAAATGTAACCAAATATGACATACGCCAGTGTAAGGCAGTATAATATGATTTTAAATTAAGTTTGTTTTGAACCATTGTCGATTTAACAGCTTCGATTGTATTTTTAAAGTCATAAAGCAGAGTTAAATTTGAATCGCTGAATCCACAGTATGGGAATTAAACTTAAAATTTGTTCTCAACATTTTTTAAACCTCATCATAGAATTTATTTTAGGAAAATCTCATCGAATTATAATCACGAAAACCGTGCTTTCGACTTTTTTTCTTAGCGTTTAGTGACTTGACCACCTCAAGATTCGCTTTTGATATTCAGTTTTTTGTACTGTATTTATTGATTGATTTCAATTAAACCATGGTTTAACTTTTGTGTTTTGTGTTAACTGATAACCACATGCAGTTATGTGAACGTAAATGTCATTTTTACACATTTTTAAATTGAATCACCCTGACTTTTCAAAATAAATCTTTTCTCTGACTAATACATGTCTTCCCAAGCAAATACCCGGACGATTCCAGGTTTTTCAGGCCGATGGTGAATTTGAATTTCTTCAAATGGGAAAATTAACAACTTTTCACAACCTTTTTCACCTGTTCCACAACCTTTCATTTGCGCGGGTTGAAATTTGTTCATTTGTTCTCAGTTACATGTATCAAAACAGGCAAAAAACGACATGTTCGACATGGAGGTCCCCCACCATGCTTTGTGACTTTGAAAGCTCTGCTACAGCACATGTAACCCACACTAGCACACAACTTAGCTGCACGCAACTTATCCCACAATGGGGGATGTCAGCGTACTTTGATTTCATGTTTTCCCATCGAGATTGCTGAAAAAATGGGGGTGAATCTATACATCCGCTTGATATTTTTTCGATCATATCAGGTGTTTTTTGCTCTTATCCGCATACGAGGCCAACGCTACAATGGCCAGCAGAGCGGATCCTACCTGGCCAATTTCTTGAAATGTGCAGGTGAAACCGAAACAAAAACACGGTTCAACCACTAGCCATGCATGCTTCCATAACACAGGAAAAATAATAAACGAAGAGTGAGAGAAACTTGAATGAGAGTGCCACGGGGGCAGGCGGTGAATTTAATAGGCACCTGTATAACCGACCATGGCACTGATTACCGGTGGCGTGGGGGGGGGAGGAGGAACGAGTTTCCTTTCGTTAACCTCTCGCTGAAAACAAGAAGGTAAAAATTTTGCGAAAGTAGGCCGCCTACTGAAGACATCACTCACAATGCTCGTGAAGCCAGGCCACAGATTCGCTCAAGAGGCAACCACCTAGTTCATAGTCTTCAAAATTACAATATGTGGCATAACGTTTGTATGGGCTCAATATAGGACTGGTTTTTTTGCATTGTTATTATGTTTCATTAGCCTTGAGCGGCCAATGCCACTTGAGTCGATAGAGTATGATGTAAAATCAGTTCTACAGTTGGAGCTTCCAAAATACAGTAGAACCTCTAAGTTGACCACCCAAGAGACTGTCGCGAACTGGTCAACACAAGGAGGTGGTCAACACATGGTACGAGGCTTGTACTGACACAGGATTTTAATTCCGTGAAATGCATGCACATGTACTTACATTTTACAGTAATCATTCATCATTCATGATGCATCATCATGAAACTATTAAAATGTTCACAATACAGTATCAGTATTGATAGCAGCATCGATTAATAATTGTTGATGTGGATTTTTAATTAGGAGAATTCCGATGTTCGGAATTTATTTTAATTTTAAAATTTCGATAATGCCATAATGAAGCCAAATTGGGTCATAATCTGCCATATTGGGTTTTTCCTTCATAGTGCAAATGGAAATTTTACCTCAAAACGTCGGTATACGCCATATTCGATATATGAAATACTTTCTGGATATTTCCAGATTTTCCACGTTGTTAGGCACCTATGATCAGCAGAAATCCCCAGGCGTTTTGCATTTTTTTTTTTCAAAATTACCCTGCCTTTCCTAGCTTTCCCAGGTTTTCCAGGTTTTAAAATTATGATGGTGTCCATCCTAATGCGAAGATAATTGCCGATTACATTGGTCTAATGAATTACACCCCCTACCACATGGTAGGTTGTTCTCTTACTGACTGTATCAAAGTAGAGTACCGAGTTGAATTGAATTGAACTCGAGCTCGCACAAAGAGTTAACTGAAATGAATTGAACCTTCGACAGTCATTGCGCTACTGACTATCACTTGACAGAATTGTTAAATGTTAACATTACATTTTCAAGAGTGTTCAAAACGTTTGTGTTGCGCTTCCATTGAAAATTCAGCAGCCCGCAACTGTTAATATGACGAGAGTAGATTGTCGCCAAAACCTGTCTCCTAAATGATGACCTGCAGTTGATTAACAGAGCA
Source organism: Kryphioiulus occultus (assembly GCA_034687865.1). NCBI lineage: Eukaryota > Metazoa > Arthropoda > Diplopoda > Julida > Julidae > Kryphioiulus > Kryphioiulus occultus. The sequence goes on from JAQGAF010001573.1 coordinate 17,151, forward strand.
GATAAAAATGAACAAGCAATAAGACAAAATTGCATCTCCTCCTATCGAGGAATTTATCTGGCACGGGAGCCAGCGTTTACAAGCATTAGCATTATCAACGGCAGTTACGACAAAGCAATGGCGGTTGAAATTCACACTGGGTGCACACAGGTTATTTGGGCGACGTGATACAATGGGCATTAATCACTCTGTTACGTTGGGATAAGCAACATCAGAGGAATGCATCCATGCAGTCAGTAGTAATTATAATGATATTTAAGCGCAGGTAACCACTGCTCAAGAGTACTAAATACTAATTTGGAAGATGGAAAAAATTGCTCATGCGAGTAGCGATTTTCGTATCGCATGTTATCGCATGATTTCCACACCAAAAAATCGAATCAAATTGCAAATCTGAAACCGCATTTGTTTCGAGGTCATTTGCAATTCAATGGTCATTCAATAGGCTTTTCAATACCGCAAATTTCACCAACAGCGGTCTGCATGTGTCCACAGAGGGTTTCACCTGCAAACAAACTTGCGACGAACACACGAACGAGTTTATCCCATTTAATTATCACAATGAAGCATTTAACCCCTGCTAAAATCAACAGTTATAGGTTATTTCCCTAAACGCTCCACTTTCCTAACCAGGATAAGCTACGTAAAAGTGGGTGAAAGATGCTTTTCTTAATTTGTGCCATGGAGAGATTATTAAAATTTACCATAATTTGTAAAAGTGTGGGAGTAGTTGGAAGATAGTGATCAGTCAGCATATTCCAAAGTAGTATATAAAGGGCTTTTTATATACTACTTTCCAATGCCCAAAAGCAGTCCAAAACGCACTTACAGTACATCGTATTATTAGATTAAATCATTTGTGCTGTCAATATAGCAAATATTTTACCTGAACTAGATAGAAAGGACTTTCTGGTAAGCGGTATTTGGGTAATAAAGTAAAACATTTGGGAAGCATGATATACACGTATATGTAATAAATATATCTAGAATTGGGTAACAAGGGTTACTCAGTTTTGGTTAACAAGGATTTTACGAAACCGGTTTTTGGGTAACAAAGGAAAAGTTGTGGGAAGCACTGATATAATTAATGAATATAACCTGACTTGGGTAAAAATACTTTCTTATACATATAAACGGTTTTGGGTAACAAGTAATTTCTGATTAGCGGTTTTGGACAACAATGGGAAGCACTGGTCTAAGGTTGGGATCATTTAACAAAATCATTGCAGACTACCTTGTAAAACTTATAGTGACAGTAACTGTTAGAACTAACCATGCATTTTATTGAAAATTACTCAAGTGAAAGACTTAAAAACTATAAATTCAAAGCATTACGAACATGAATCTAAATCGTTCCCTCAAGGACACCACCAAATAAGCTTAGTCGTGCACATGTCTTGTCACTGTGACTATTACCAAAAACATGAATTGAACCTATCACATCATTAAACATTGACCGAGTCACAGCCAGCCTGTAAATCTTGCCGTCCACAATGACTCAAATTTATGAGCTGACAGTTTCTTCAGATTTCGCGAGGACATCTTCAAACAGTGCATAACAGTTTGTCCCATTGAGTCAACATCTTACAGGGTCAATAAGAAAACATTATCTAATTAGAATCTGTTTCCAGGAAGCGACCTTAAATTACTACAAATATTAAAAGAACCTCTCTCACCGAGAAGCAATAGACTAAGCCGGATGTTTTTTTAGTCACTGTCAGTCTGTAAATCACTTGCCATTGACGATGATTTAAGTTTGTGATCTTATGTGAATTTAATAAGTAGGCCAGTAAAACTGATTTCAAGAGCTGGCATTCGAAGTGCATGTCAAAGTGGGCCACGCGTGTGTTTCGTTTCTCAAAATCAATTCCTGTTTATCTCAAGGATGAAAGATGCCATCATAAATTAGCCCAAAGACTGGTGTTATTCAAAAAGCAGTAACCAAAACGTGCATGCCTTATTTCCGATATTTAAAACCGAGGAACAACAATTAGGGGCTAGTTTTGCGTCAATAGTTCAGCTGGTCCAAACTGCATTTTTGATGAACGGTTCGGGGTTTTGGTAAGAAACGCCATGGATAAAAACGACACTAAAACTGCTGAACATTTTGAGGAGAGGGTTATGGCCTGTAAACTAATCGTAAACATGTGGTACTGGCATGTAGGCAGAATCATTTCCCTGGCATATGCCACACAAGATGACAGGAGCATCAAAGAGCATCCTTCATCCAACTCACGTGACTGGAAATTATGCCAGTTTAGAAAGCGGTGCAGCCATGAAAAAAATCCGCAATATATTTAATTATATTTTGGTAATGCGCTAGGGTCGGAAGAAGAATGTATGTTAATGCCAGGGTGGAGGCAACATTTTTCCTATAAAACGACCATGAATTATGCAAGAGGATTGAAATTACTGGCATTTGAAATTCGTCAACAACTCTAAATAAATGCGTTTAGTTTCATCACCGAGAATGTCAAACCGAAGCAATTTCACGCTGATATGCTTGTATAGCATGTGTTTTCGAGCTGTTTTGTGTGTGACTGAAACCTTACATCCTTTCGTCTTCTGACCTTTGGTAGTTTTATTTTCTCTTTATCCCTGGTGAAGCCACAATGAAAAAGTGTAGCTACTGGCAATTAATAGATGACCACCCAATGCCAAAGCACGAATATTAAGTTTAAAAAACACAGGAACAGTATTGAGGCATGCTGCACATACGGTACATGTACTTTGAAAAGCAAAATTCTCAGCGTCTTTTTCCTATCTTTTTCCTAAAATGTTGTGTGTGCTCTTCACAATTAAATATGCATGCCAGTATACTGAACATACTAGTTTAAAAAGAGTTCATGGGGGTTAAGTTACACAAACGAAATTATCAGGACATCACTTTTTCGCTGATTTATCTAAATTACATGTAGGTCTATACTAAACAAGCATAACAAGTTGATATTGAAAAATTCCATATTCCAATTCAAATTCCGAGTATTTCCACGGTGTCTACTAATTTCTAAAAATAAAATTCCCTGAGTTTCCCAGGCTTTCCAGGGTAATATTCTCATTCCTACAGATCCCATCACACATTTACATAGAACAGTGTTTATTAATATGAATAATAACGGAATGCCATTCACCAAATTTTTAGAAATGCAATATCGAAAATGATGAATTTCACACATTTCCATAAAAAATGATTCATAATATAATGTATTTTCAGTATACATGTATTTCCTTTAAAAAGTTTCATTATTATGTGTGCAATTTTAAAAAATAGATGATCATTGCTGTTGCCTTGAAGATTTGTTAAACAGCCACAATATGCACAAAATAGCCTACATTTGTATTGTTGATACCGAACACTCCCAGATTGCAATTCAAATTCTCTAATTTTTTCCAGGTTTTCCAGGTTGAAGATAAGTTCTCTATGTTTTCAACGTTTTCCAGGCTAGTAGTCACCATGCTACCAGGTTTTCTTTGTTTGTGGTCAGGTTTATGCATCCAACAGTGCATGTATTTCAAAACTGCACTTATGTGGGCTATAGCGCTCCTGCACTATTCAGTATACAGGTATCATATAATTACAAAAAGGAAAATTTGACATCATCTGGGACGATCCGAGATGCTGCCAAATAGGTCAAACCTCATCCTGCCAGGTTTCCATTAACAGTATGCAAAACTTCAAGTTTTCAAAATTCGCAAACCCCAGCTTACAATGCAGAAGCATCTGCTCCAGGTATGCAGAAGGCACCCTAACGGCCTTGTGTCGTTGCCATTGCAGACCTCCATTATTTGGACAACTAGTAACGCTTAATTTCCGCGCCTTTCATGCTTGGACTACCCGACCGTTTTTCATTTTCCCTTTTTTTTAATTAACTGAAAACGTTTCAAACTTCGCAGGTGAGGCACGAAGTTCTCACGGTCAGTCATCAGTCGATGGCTTACCCAGCAAACCAGTTTCTTCTGTCTGCCAAAGGTAAATATACTGCGACCTCCTGGAGCGAGTCTGCTTTGCGTCCTTTGGGAAGATTTCAAAGCGAAGGTGTTTGATCGACAAGTATTTCAACAAACCCAACCTAAAGAGTTGCGAAGAAACGTGTGTCATAATTAGACGTTGGTAAACATGAAATATTTGGCCAGTGGAAGAGCTCCTAATTTCATACTTGGAGCTTTTATGTTTGCAGTATTCGCTGCACATGATCGACCTTTGCTGTTCCTGGAAGAATTTTTTTGTTCAAAAATCCCAGCATCGGGGAAATCATTTTCCCATAATCCGGCAATTTCGCCCTGAGCGATTTAGGGTTAACTTCGCCATTTTTACTGGGATTTGGGCTGTGGATTTGAGACAGTGCCATTCTTTCGGGTCATTTACAAGCTAGTAAAGTCTACGGAGCTGATTTAGGGGCACAAAAAAGTGGCAGGTACAGAAAATCTTATTTAGCACAACAGCACCCTGAGTCATGGTTGGAAAATGGGACGAAACCATTTATTGGGATTTATAGTTGATGATGCATGTACCGATAGTGCAGCATGGTTTGTCGATACAACTTCCATGGACATAAACCAAAACTTTAATAGAACAGATAATTCAGAGGCGGGTCGTGTGTTCCAATGAAAGTGTCCTGGGAGATGAACTGCTAAGAAAGCCATTTGGTGCCACGTACAAATGGAAATTGACATGCAATCCCACAATCTGAAGATATGCAATCAGAAATTGATACGTGCTTAATTCAAAAGTGGAAACAAGTACGTGTCACGATTTCTTAATATTATTTCTTAAGATTGACCTCAGAACAAGCCATTAGACGAAGTGCATAGCAATGTCGAATTACCATACATTATAGAAAACAAGATGGGATTACGGTAGTATTTCTTAATGTCTGCCTTTATCAGACATTTTAAATTGTCTTTGACTCTGAACTTGGTTCCCACAGCTTTAATAACAAAATCCCCTGATTTTCCCAGGTTTTCCAGGTTAAAAATGTTATTTTCTCCTACCCTTAATTTTTCCAGCGGCCAATATAAAGCCAAAAAAACTGCATAATGGTTAGGTCACTGACTACAACGGTAATTATTAAAGTTGTATAATAAAGGAATTTACATCAAAGTAGTAATGCACTTTTTTAATTTGGATTTTTAATTAGGCTTATTCAGATGTTCGGAATTGATTTTAATTTGAAAAGTTCGTTAGTCATAATGAAGCTAAATTGGGTGAAAATCTGTCATATTGGGTTTCAAGACATTTTAAATTGTATTAAGACTCTGAACAGGGTTCCCACAGTTTTAGCAACAAAATCCCCTGACTTTCTCAGGTTTTCCTGGTTAAAATACTATTTTCCCCTGACCATTAATTTTCCCAACGACCAATATAAAGTAAAAGACCCTGCATAATGTTAAGGTCATTGGCTACAAGGGTATTTATTGAAGTTGTATAATAAAGGGATTCACACCACAGTAATAATGCACTTTTTTAATCTGGGTTTTTAATAAGGAGTATTCAGATGTTTGGAATTGATTTTAACTTAAAAATTTCGATATTGTCATAATGAAGCCAAATTGGGTAAAAAAAAATCTGCCGTATTGGAGTTTTCCTTCATTGTTCAAATGGCAACTTTGCCTAAAAACCGTGGCATAAGACATAATCGATATATGAAATACTTTCTGGATTAAAATTATAAAAGTTAGGAAATAGGATTTTTGAATTTTTTTTCAAAAGTACCCTAACTTTCCCACGTTTCCCAGAATGTTGCTTCCCCTGACTTTCCCAGGTTTTTTTTAAGGATTCATAGTTTCTGTGGGAACCATGTAAGAAAATATCCGAACACCAGCAAAAAACCATCAAAATTTGCCAAAATTACGTTGTCAGATTCTGCTGACTGTTCCAGACAACCATTTCCCAGAATGCTCAGAATCTATGGACTCAGATCAGTACACCAAACCGCCATATTTCCATCAAGCGTTCTTATCGAAAACAATTTGGACTGGTAAACTGGTATCGGATGCTGGATTCAAAACACCCATTTTTGGCCAATGGAATCAACGAGCCCGGATGGCCACAACAACCTCCTGCAGAAGCCATTGTGACCAAGTTGAATGCACTTCAATAGGCCTACACGCAATTTCAGATTGTATCAAGTTCGTTTTCCCAGATGACAGCCACGTAATTTAACTTCGATAAAGTAGGGTTGAAAGTAATAAAAGGAGGGTGCACATCTCTGTATGGTTGCCTTAATTTTTCGGCCAACTCATCCCACAGCCACCCCATGAGGGAATTTTTCTTGCATGATAATATTGGATGTTTCCACACTTAATTCCTTTTGTCACTCGAGTCATTTCCGGTATTGGGTGATCAAGTAAACAACGTGAAATTGCTCGAAATTTGCCGAAATTCGTATTTGGGCAGGAGGAAGCCCGTTGTCGAGCTCAAAGGCCTTTCTGCCTTCGAAGGAATCTCTGGAATGTGGACAAAAACTTCACGACAGATTGACAAGGCACCCATGGCAGTCATCAACCATGCTGGCCACCCATGGGGGTAAGCTGGAGAACAGCCTTCAGTCGTGCACAACGGTAGCTTTGAAATTGACATTGTGAGGCAACAAAGCCGAGGTCCTTCCGAATTTCCAAACCTCCTCTAACCCCTTGCATGAACCTCAAACGGGGTTCATGTTTTGGGTCAATTTCCCGACTGAAGGTAACGGTTGCATGGTAATGCAATGATCACATGCTCGTTTTGCAATACCATGTTTTTCCTCAAGATTTCCAAGCATCTCCAACAGCCCCACTACACGGTCAGCAGTACTGTCAATATTTAGATACAGATGGTAAGTTATTTATAAATTCGGATAATGGTGCGTATTCAGAATGGAACACCAATCCATCGTTTCTGTATCCCTTACACGAGAAATTGACAATAATATTGCCCGTGTAGGGTCCCCATAATAACGCCTTTACACAGTAAGTTAACCAACAATTCAGATAATTGTCTATAACCAGAGTGAAACATCAATCCAAATACGTACCCTAGACGGACAGTGTTACTGTCATTATTACTGTACATACTGACAAGTAAGGTAACCGAAAATTCAGATAATCGTCACGATCAGTATTACGGTCAGTTTTTGTTGAAATTGACATAATAATGCCCCATTTCGTATTGACCCCTTATGGAGGCCCTATACGGCTAGCAATACTGTAAGTACTCGAGTAATGGGCTGATGAATTGACGTTCCACTCTCATTACTGACGATTATCCGAATTTTTGGACTAACCGTCAGTATCGGAATATTGAGAGTAACACTAACCGTGTAGGGTCGATCGGCATTGCAATGCTAATGGATTGATGTTCCAGTCTGATCACTGGGCCTGTAGTAATGTCAGTGATTCTACATTGTACATGTACACCTGTAGGTCAATAGAACAACCAGTATTTATTGGAATTGACAGTATTATTGACCTTGTGAGGTCCGCTTTGTATTTGTCAAACTAATCCAAATTTATAAATTGTGTTTTTAGAGTAGGCCTATGACAGGGTGTCAACTGGATTTGATATTTCAGATCCCATGACATTTTCAAGATTTCAAAAATGTTTCCATGTCTATTAGAATACGAACCGTGCAAGGTTTTTGTCATTACTAAATAAGAATTTTCAGAAACACTTTCCAATGTAGCGACATGATTATTGGCCAAAAACACGCCATAGGCGACATTTTTTGTGGAAATAGGTGACAAATGAAGTAATTAAATCCCAATTTTTATTTTGTGAATCAATGAAAAGATAAAAATTCATGACCCTCTTGTAAATTTCATGATTTTTGCATGACCCTGATGTAAATTTCATGACTCTTCCATGACCCTGATGTAAATTTCATGACTCTTCCATGACCCTGATGTAAATTTCATGACTTTTTGAAACGACTTCATGACCTGAATCTCATTTCAAGACTTTTTCCATGACTTCAATGACCGGTGACACCCTGTATGATATTTTAACAAGTCTATTCGACCTCATAACAATTAAGGCAATGGCGACATTTTCGAAAAATTAACGTCTAGAGATGCACTTTGAGCGTCCAGGAAGCGGGCCTTACACGGTCAATAATACTGCCAATATTTCGATACTGACAAAATTGGCGTAATTATCAAACACAATGGGACATGGATCCATCAGCACTAGCTGCGTCCCTTACGCGATCTCATCGGTATATGTATGAAACTGACGGTATTACTTACGGAGTAAAGCCCGCATAAGGAGCAATGGTTTTGCAAACAACAACGTCATTGAAAACTAGAAAACACTTACAGTGTACATGTATATTGTTTTTATCTTAAGCTGCTACATGCAAATTCCCGAGCAATTTGCATAGGAATTCTGCAGATTCCTGGTAACTAATCAACTGCACATTGGCAATATTCAAATCTAAGAAAAGCGATAAACCGCGAAAAAAAAGCTGACTTCGGAGTGCCCGGGGTGGGTTTCAGCAGGGGTCAAAAGCCACGATTGTTGTGCGCGCATCCGAGGCCCCCCTGGCGAAGGGCGAGTGGTAAAACAACGGAAGAAGGCAATGACTGAAAAGGGGGGGGGATGAGGGATGGGGGCTCCCTGGGAAGGGTTTCCAAGGTTTATCCTCATCGATTTTCCATAGTCGACCGATGGTATGGGGAAACCAGTATCGGGTATTAATTTCGAAATATGGGGGACTGGGAAAAAGGAAGCCAATCGAGGAATCCGAGACCATGATTACGCATGGCGGCGCAATACAGGGTGCATCGCATGCAGCTCGCCATTTTTTCTGCCAAATCGAGAAAAACATTAAAGAAAGAAGCGAATTTGTGTGTAGTTTATTTCCACCCATGCGCGCAGGTGGGGGAGAGGATGGAGAGATGCGAAGGTGAATGGAATTCACATTTCTGCAGTTTTTGTTTACAGAGTGATAACCCCTAGACCTGCAGTGATAGGACTTCAGACAGCACCACCTTTTACAAATAACGTACAGCCTTGGTTGGAAACCATTTTTCCCCACTAGAGCTTTTGGAAATTTGAAATTGAGAAGAAATTGTGCCGCATGCACTCGTACTGTAAATGTTGTTTTGTAAATACCAAAGTGAGAAATCCTGGAAAGAATTCCAAGAATGCCAGTGTTCGTATCGAGTTTTTATTTGTCCTTCACATATTTTCAGTTTTTAATTATTCCTTCGCATATTTTGAGTTTTAACCAAGAGTCGCTTTTTGTATCTCAAGCGAAAACTGGTCGATTACTGCCATACTACAACCCCATTAAAATACTGTCAAATGGTTCACAACACTGTAAATTTCAACGATTACCGACAGTATCACTTATCGTGTGAGAGATGCAGACTGATGTTCCATTCTGCTTACTGACAATTATTGTAATTTTTGGTGATCCTACACGCGAACATTATTATTGCCTATTTCAAACAATACCGACAGTAATCTTGATCGTATAATGGACGCAGTACTTCTGGGTTGATGTTTCATTCTTATCCAAAAATTCGAATTCGCGCCAGTAATGAGATGAGAACGTCAATCCATCAGTACTGCTGTCGATATTTTTTTTTAAACTGACCGTGTCAGTACACTGACAGTGTCTATCACTGATCTATTCATTTCATGAATCCATGATCATTCATATCAATTCACATGCTATTTTGGTTTAATTTTGTGTGTATAATCAGGAGTTAAACCTTTTCATGATCACATTTCAGTACTGGGAATGATGGGATTGGTGTACACTGTCAGTGTTACTGTCAGTATTTAGATGATGTCAGTGTTACTGTCAGTAATTAGATGATGACAGTACAAGTTACCCAAAAATTTGGATTAGCGTCAGTAACGAGACGAGAACATCAATCCATCAGTACTGCTGTCGTTATTTTTTAAAGTTTTAATGCTGTCAGTATTTAGATGATGACAGTATAAGTTGCCCACAAATTTGGATCAGTACTGCTGTCGTTATTTTTTAAAGTTGACAGTAATAGTACACTGACAGTGTAATCACTAATCATCCATATCAGTGATCTATTCATATCAATTCATATGTTATTTTGGTTTAATTTTGTGTGCATATTTTTTCATGATTACACTTCAGTACTGGGAATGGTAGAATTCATCATTAAGCAAGTCATTTTGCCGATTTACCAGACCTGGTTATCCAAAAATTTGGATTAGCGTCAGTAATGAGACGAGAACGTCAATCCATCAGTACTGCTTTCGGTATTTTTTTAAACTTGACAGTAACAGTACAATCATCCATATCAGTGTTCTACTCGTATCATGAATCCATGATCATTCATATCAATTCACAGGCGATTTTGATTCAATTTTGCGTGCATACGCAGGAGTTAAACCGTTTCACGATTGCACTTCAGTACAGGGAATGGTGAAATTGATCATTAAGCCGGTAATTTTGCGAAAAATTCCAGGTTCCAGCTAACATCCCCTGGTATTTCCAGGCCTCCAACCCCAATATCTTCATGATTTGGGATCGTTCAAAATCTCAAATCGACATGTCGAACGCCATGTTTTCATCCACTTCCAGACCTGTCCAGACCTGCAGGAAGCTCAACATCAGCAGTGACATGTCCCGAATAATCGAATCTCCCGATGCCCTGATGGCGGGCAGCAGCATCCCCCAAGACTCCCCATCGGATCCGGCACGTGGGCACCCTGTAGCGCCGCAGTCGGGCCCGATCCGCCATCCCCGAGCCCGATCCGCTAATGGAGGCGGCTGCATAATCGCAGTTGCGTCGCAGATCCGTGCGCAATGGCTTCATCCGGGCAAGTCCATGCCGCCGCAGTGTCGCAGTGGGTTCGCAGTTGAGCACCCCGGGCTAGCCTCACCTGCCCCTCCCCCACTCACCCCACAGACCCCACTCAGGCCCTCACCCAACGTAGTGATGAAAAAGCGAAAAATCCGAAAATCCGTCAAAACCAGCAATTTTCCGCATGCCGCATCTTCCCACTTCCCAGCCGGCAGTCGGCAATTTGAATTTTCGGCGAAAAAAAAAAAGCCGCATCTTACCTGACCCGATGATCCTGGCGAGAACTAGCAGTGCCAAAATGTGGCATGGTTGCTTCATAACCATCTCATCTATCTTCTCGCTATGCTAGGGTCACGCACATAAGAACGAAAAGCGCGAGTGGTCCTCGGCTAGGGTCCGGCTTGGTTTCGGCTAAGTATCACCAATCCTTCCTTCCGTTTGGCGGCATCAACGTTATTTTCACTAAGGCATACATTTGCTGCGGCAATCCGGCTCTCCTCAACCGTCAGAACGGGAGCGTCGACGCTAAGCTTACCTCTGCGCTGGCTCAACTGACTCCGCTCTTCGAACGCTGGGTCGCTGCCTTCGAACGGGCCAATGGCGGCGAGGATCGGCTGAACCGGCGCGAGCAGCCGATCAACGCCGCGCCGACAGCCGACGGCTGACCGGCTCAGTCGCCCGGGGACGAGCCGACGGTTAGGACGGGGGTCGACGCGGGACCGGCCGTCCGGCTAGCTGATCGACTGGGGTCGGGGGGCCGTCGGCTGATGCCGGCTCAGAGGTGGATCACTCGCGCCTGGACCCGGTTTGAAACGATGCGAAAGGCGAACCTGTTCCCGCCGTGACACCCTGGCGAATTTTCCGTTAGTTTTTTTGCGTTTGATACTGCATACGGCTTTTAGGTTTTGGCTTTTGGGAATGGGGTCGCCCCGGGGCTAACGGGTTGCAAACGGCTGAAGCATGTTTGATTATCAAAATGAACCTGTAATACTCAAGGGGCCCTACACGGGCATTATTATTGTCAGTTAATTTCGACAAATACAGTTGTCAGTAATACTGATCGTGTAAGGGCAATACTGATATATTGATGTTCGATAATGTCGATTATCCGGATTTTCGGTTAACTACTGTCAGTATCGAGATATTGACAGTAATACTGACCGTGTAAGGGCGTTCGTCAGTAAATCTGTCAGTATAGCGCCAGCAGCCATTGAAACGGACGTGCAACTTGAACCTGTAATACTCAAGGGGACCCTACACGGGCATTATTACTGTCAGTTTCGATAAATACAGACAGTAATACTGATCGTGTAAGGACAATATGCTGATGAATTGATGTTCGATGATGACGATTATCCGGATTTTCGGTTAACTACTGTCAGTATCGAGATATTGACAGTAATACTGACCGTGTAAGGGCGTTCGTCAGTAAATATGTCAGTATGGCGCCAGCAGCCATTGAAACGGACGTGCCGCATACGTTGTATTTCGTCAAAGAAATTTGTTATAAGAATACCTGGAAACCGCAGGGAATTTTAAGTTGTATTCAACTTGAAAATTGCAGAAAATTTTAATGAGTAAAATCTGGAAAATCAGGAAAACCTGGAAAAATTATATTCAACCTGAAAAGCGGACCCTACGCGGTTAGTAATACTGTCAGTCACTTTAGAATCAGTAGAAATGACAGTATGCGTCAATATTTTCGCGA
>JAQGAF010001574.1:0-29600 GCA_034687865.1 Kryphioiulus occultus
TGAACGTGAACTTGCTCATTTTCATGTCGAAAACGCCGTTTTTGAACGTGAACGTGGACGTGAATAATGTCACGTGATCTGCTCCCACTTTCCGGCAATGGTCAAAAAGATTCGCGTCACGTTCGTGTTTAACGTGAAGCTCACACTCTCTAATCAAATGCTTTATCCAATTTGTGGGGTTGATTAAGCGTACCTGATGGGTGTGCCACACACGGCGCAAATGGGAATTCTGGTTCCTGGTGCCACGGACGGGTTGAGGATGCCCCTGCCACGGCGTGGGGCCGGTCTGGAGCCTGCGGTCGGAGCGGTGGGAATGGGCTTGGTGGTCGCCCCGATGGGTGACGTTGGGACCCATGCAGAAGTGCCAGGACTCGCAGGACTTAGCGGAGCAGCTACGTGTTTTGCCGAAACGTTTAAAGGAGAAAAAGGTTTAGGGCCCATAATGGATGGCGAAAAAGGGCTGGGGGTGGCCGGCAGGGCCCCCTTGGCAGGAAAGAGTGGCGAAAAAGAAGGCGATGCTTTAGGCGAAGGAGTCAGAGCGATTGCAGAGGTTTGTTGATTGTGTTTGAGTTTGCCAGAAGTGAATTGCACGTGTTGGGTTGTAGGAGGAGCGCGATAGGTGGGGATGGTGGGAGATAGGGAAGCCTCGATTACAGCCTCTGTGGGTAACTCGGAGTGCTTTTGGGGTGGCCATACAAATTTCGAGCCGCCTGCGAGGACAAGAAAGAATCGGTGCTAAGACACGGAAAAAGCTTAAGATTGTGCTAGAGCATCTCAAGGGATATACTGTAAGGGTGGACACGTGCGAGACATGGGGAATTCCCATTCAAACGTGCGCTTTCGGAAGTTTGTTTTCAATGTAAAGTTGGCGTGAAATGTTGTTTCGCTTCACAATGCCAAAATCAAGATCAAGATGTCTTCCCAAACGCATCATTTTTGAATGGGAGGGTTTTGATGAGAAGGAGATGCAGGGAAGAACTAGAATTGCGTTAGCGTTGTTGCATCAAGCAGTTAAAAGTGTCGGATCCATTGTCCATACGAATATACCTGAGCACTGATAATATGTGAGGCTAAAGCTTCAACGTTTATTAACATTTGAACTACATTCTACACCAATTTCTAAATGTGGGGTGTTCAGGACAAGCAACGTTTTTTTTCAAGGAAATTTGATGAAAATTTTAAACGTACTAAACGTTCATTAATTTGTGCCAATTTTTTTTCTCTTAATTATTAAAATATTTCTGTAAAATTTCCTTTGATTCAAAAGGTTTGTGAGGCACCGAACAATTTTTAAATGGGAAACTTTTTTATTATTACAGGACCCCCTGATGGTCAGTAGGCCTACATACAATGTATACTGTGTGGGGTAATGAAAGTATGTCATTCTACCGTTCTACGCTATATCATTAGAACAACAATACCTTTACAATAGATACAAAATGATTAAAAAACAAATGTAATGGTTTCACTTGTTTTCCCCCAAAGTTTTGCTCAGTTTTATTTCAGTAGCTTACTATTTGTGGCTCAAAGAAGTTTTGTGACTAAGTCCCGAGGTTTACATTTTTGGCAACTAGGTCTCTACGTTTGGACGAATGCCTGTTAAGAATTTTCTCAGTTTTATTAATATGGTTGCTGTTATGCATGGAATGACCCCACCATTGCTTTTCGACAGTTTGTCATTTGGGAAAGACCGAGGAAAAGGAATTCGGTTAGGGAATTCTGGGAAGACAACGTGTTACAAAGAGTGCAAAAATGAATTTCACAAAATCATGCTCCGGAAGAAGGAAGCTTTCAAGATGTGGCACAGCAATGGAACTCCATGCAGTTGGTCGTTTAAGGTGTTAAGAGTTTGCATTCACAGATTTAACTACCTGTAACTGGTTGTTTATGCGAATCTGCATGGGGTGCTGTTTGAGGGTGTCTGTAAGCGGAGGTGTCAACTGCCACACTTATGGGTGTGGTTGCGAAACTTTTTGGTTCCTGAAAGTGAAAACACAGGCAGCTGGTTTACAAACCAATACAGAAAACTGAAAGTGTCGCCTCCGCTCACTTTCGCTCGTCAACTTGAATTTGAGTTCAGTTCGGTCAGTCACAAGCAGTTTCACTTTATTAAAGCAATGTTAACGTTTTTGAATAACCACCAACCACCCACGGCACGACTTTCCACAAAGTAGTAGAAAAGATGTTAGTGGTATTATTGTTGAAAAGAGGCAAATAATTTGAGGCGCAAATGAGTCGAGCAGTAACACGTTCTGTTCTTCGCAAAAATATAGGGCGTTTTGAAATGCACACAAAAACCAGGTTTACCTGAAAAGGAGCAGTTTGACCCACAGCTGTAGGAGTGCCGTAGTTGGCCATTGGTTGGCCAACTGGGCTGATGGCTCCAGAATGTCCTACTGGATTGAAAGTGGAATTCGAGGAGGAATAGCCCACAATGGCCTCCCTGGGCAAAGATCCGCCTCTGTCATTTTGAAAGAAAAATGGGATTTGCTGGGTTTGCTTCAGGCTTCAGTTCCACATAATGGTAACAACTTACGGTGAAACGGTCAAGGGAATCAGAGTGTTGGGATGAGCCTGCTGGCGAGCCACCTGGCGGGCGTGGACATCGCAGTACAATTTATTGTTGATGTTGTAGTAGCCTGAAACAGACAAAATGGAATTGGCTTGTTATCTCTGATGACTTCTTTGAAAACGTTATTGGAAGTACTGATAACCTGGGGTTTGGCATTTTCTTCCTTTTTATAGTTAACAATATCTTTCTTGTCCACCTGAGGACTCTGTTAAAATTTGATGCGATCATCAATTTTGCGTTTGTAATTTTACGCTTTGCGTCAAATTGGCCAGGGGATGACGTAAATGGCAACATTGTTATTTGGTTAAATTTACGATCACTCGTATTAATAGAACTTTGGTTGAACAGTTAGCTTTTCATGATATCAAAACATTTTCCTTTGGAATTTATTGAAGAATGGATGAAGTGACTTGAATTTATTGAGGCGTGCAAAGAAAACGCAATGTGAGCAAATTTAGAAGTGTGGATATTCAATAGTTAGGGTATCACTTCTCTTTACTAACCAACATTCCTCAGCGATGATCCACACGTGGTGCACTTGAAGCAATCGGCATGTAGAGACTTGTCCTTGATGCGCACAAACACGCCGCTGCAAACAAAGTCAAACATTTAGTTTCTTGTAAGTTTGGGTTTCTTATTTAGCTGTATTGAAAGATTGCAGACCCTAAAGACTTACACAATCAGTCGACCACATTCTGCACAGAGGTTCTCGCCCCCCTTGGGAGCTTCTGCTGGTTCAGAAGGAGGGACGAATTTAGGAGCCTCAACATGACGGAGAGCAGCCATTCTTTGACCCGAAGTATCTGGTTTTGAAGAAAACATGAGCGCTTAATATACTACAAAAATCATTATTATCCTGATCTTTTGAAGACAAAACAACGTGAATTAGATGGGCAATGAACGCAATGCCAAAAAAATGCTCCGCCAATCCCAAAAAAAAATAATTAAATTGAAAAATCCCGGTAGTGGATTTAGTGTTCTAGCAGGTTTAATACTGGTTAGCAAGACTAATTAATTTAGCATTGAATTCAGTAAGCAGTAATTAGCGTTGAATTAAAATGCAGAAATTAATCTGGTTTACTGTCATGCTTGACTGATATGAAAATTAAGAGCGCATGCAAAGCCTTTAAATAGTCAAATGTAAAAGCAAAACCTAATTTAAACGTGCCGACTATAGTTTCTGTCACGCAATAACGTTAGAAATGTCCGTGATTTGTAAGATTACGATACTGGCGTGTCTTTTTGTAGATTTATTGCGTCTTTACGACATTCTGCTGTGATACACTAATAGAATCTGCTGTGAAAACTTTTTGTGAACGAAATCAATGGGTCGAAAGGGTTTGATGTCCTGAGTTTCATGAAACTGGCAAATAGAGCTTGTATTGTTGTTTGAATGCGTTGGTAATTATGCGGATATATTTAGCATCTACATGTATAACACAGTTTAAAGATGTTGGGATGCTTTTATTTTCATTCGTGAATAGTCAAGAGAAATTTCTTTGGAAAGCTGTTCAACATCCCGCATAAGAGGATGACTTATGCTTATTACACACAGGTATTTACAGTACCAGTATACTACATGTTTCACATCAGAAAAACTAAGTGTATATCACTGTATATCAGCTGGGTTATACTGTACATACAATATAATTTTTTTTAAAAACACATGTTATTTTCATAAGCATTTCGCCACAACGAAATTTTTTTAGAAAGCGTATACGAAGTTTTCAGGAAATATATTTTACATGAACAAAATCATTTCTATTGATGTAATGTGGAAAGAAATTTTGCGGTGTGAACCATTCATTCAAAGAACGCATCAGGTTTGAAAGTAAACATGCGTGATGGTTATTTTGAAACTGCTACACATTTGGAAATATTCAGATTGAATGGCTAATTTTCCTCAAGGTGCAGGCATATAAATGCAGTCATTTGTGCGTAAATCATATCAACCTCTGTGGGCGAATTTGCTTGCGTTCGAATCATTTGTTTTTTATGTATGTTGGGAATATTTCGTTTAACTTGAAATGACTAGTGAGGCTGAAATGCGAAGGGTATAGCGCATTGTGTCCTTCACTTCATGGATGATTAAGGCCTTGCCACAGATATAGGATTAAGATTATTAACTTTCAATCTGCAGTTGTAAACTGCAATACTTTTATAGGGATGTAACATTCCAGACGCCAGAATTTTTGGAACAATCTGGAAGCTAGTGTTTACGCCAATGCGAAAGAAATGGCTACGCTGCCAAGATTTCAGCCAGCTATACCAAGTTGCACTACGAGTTTAATAGTTAAGAATTCCCTACGGCCCATAAAAGACATGCTCAGCCAGTCGTACGCACGAGTTGCCACGACAACATTCTAAGTGAAATCTCTAGAGATATTTCCCCATCTACAAAAAACCTGTCGACGTTTTCCTTGGGCAGAGATTTATAATGTAGCGAAAGGAATCCAAGGCGGCTAAACAGACTTAAAGAAAGAGGATAGGGCTATCGGAAATGTAAATAGACCCTTTGGTATGTGATCCTAAAGCCTGCAGAGAGAGAAGAGAACATAGAAGCGGTAGTGGAGTTAGGATTTGCACATAACTTTCTTAATTTAATCCAGTTTCGATGGATGTGTGTCACTATTTTTTTTGGAATTAATTATAGCAAAACTTTTTCACTGACCAAACAGATGACAATATTGCTACAGCGTATACCGCCGCGAGGAATTTATGCTTTTTTGGGGGTTTTCAGCAACTTGTCAACTATCGAAAATGATTCATGATCTTTGAATCCTTACTGAGCAAATGCCCATGTAGAATAGGCTAGACCAGGGGGGTGGCCCTTGTGCGAATGCCATACCTTCGCCATCGTCGACGGCCATTTGCAGCACTTTAAAAGATCGCGATTGGACATCTTGGGCACTGGACGAGCCCCTGAACTGCTCCTCTGGTTCTAAGACATCTGCTCCCGGGGTCTCAGCTTCCTCGCAGACCATTCTGTACACCGCTGAGTCCTTGTTCACAGGCGGGTTGCTCTTCATGAAATTGAAACTGCACAAAGTGGGAGAAACGATATTGCCAAATGTCAACGGGGTGAATTTGGCCCTAGAACTGCTCGGTTAGGTTTTCCAAGGGCATTTTAGATGTTTTAGAACCGATCTCGACGCCATCGCCTAGCTGCCTTGTCCAATAGTTATGACAAGGTCAAGCCTATGAATGACCTAGTCATGATAACCCAGTCATGTATTGTGGTTCACAACCACTTTATACCTAAAATGGAGTTTTATGGTGCACCATTGTATGTAAAATGAAAGGTTAGATAACACGGAGTTACCTATAACCACAAGTTAATCTGAGAGTTAGTAGGATTGTAACTATTGTTGCACCATATTACTATAGGGACTTTGAAGACTACGTAAGATATCTTCCTCTGACTCTTTCTCTATTTGTATTGCAAACCTTGGCTAACACAGCCAATATTAGCTAGATTAGCCTTTCCTAACTTTGTGGTGCAGTGCTTTTCCTTAGATAACCAGAGGTTTACCTAGGGTTTTGTTTAACTTTTGTTGGTGCAATCAGGCCTTAATTATTCAATAAAGGTCTGGTTGTAACAACAAAAGTCAAACAAAACCCAAGGAAGTTAACAGTTAACCGTGGGTAACTACGAGGAAAAGGTAATGTAGCCCAGCTAATAGGAAGAGTTAACCTAAGGTTTACAATAAAAATGGGTGCGTCAGTGGAGGGAGCCACTTTCGTTTCAATGAAATGTTCCCAAAATCCTTACCTGCAAAAGGTTATCTACAGTTTTACCAACCTTGTGTTAATATATACGCAAACCCACTAAATCTTAGGTTAACTTGTGGTTCATTTAACCAACAGTGGTGCAACCTAGCTTTAGAATTAATTTCAACAGGTAGATAATACACGTGGTATAACAATTTTAACAAGAAGTTTTATTCGCTCGCTCCTAGCTGTGCGTTTAACATGAAGTAAAAATCCATCTTGATTAATACTTAGTCAAAATCAATGAGATAGCACTGTTTGAACCTTATATCCTGCTCGATACAAAAATTCTAATCATAAATCCATAATAATTTAATTGTAAATTACTAACTAAATGAATAGTTTACTATGGCTTAATTGAGGTGTTGGCAGTTAACTGTTTTGAAGGATCACCAAGAAGACATGATAACTTCATGCTGAGGATTGAGGAATGAAATTGCAATCAAATTGATAAATGTATGAGTAAACTTTCAGTTATAATTTGGTTGGCGGGATTTCATATAACTGTAAACACACGTTCTTAATGGTAACACATCGGTAGGAGACGTGCAGCATTAGAAGTGGAAAAAAACTTTGAAAACTGTTAAACTTCAAGAATCTTGGGGGAAAATCACTCTGCATTCATTATCTTATATATTCCCTCGAATACCAACCGTCAGGTTGTCCCTCGTTTTGTAACATTTTGTAAACGTCAGATTTACTTTGAAAATCCTGCTCATACTTCTGAAAATTTATACTGCGCATGAAAGAAATACAGGAAACATTACTATTGTAAACGTCGAACTCCTCATATACCATTCATTTTATGTTCCTAGTATGGGTGGGATGGGAAATGTGTGGTAGGGTTAAATTAGCCGCTAATTTGCATTTCCTGGAATCGTTTACATAATTCAATTCTACCACAAGTTTCGCCACATATCGCCTAAGATATATCCGGTAAATAAGGAGGGCAGTAGGCGTGAAACTTTGCTTAAAAGTTAGTTAACAGGATCAGTGAAAGGAGGATTAAGGTGTGTATCATCACTTACCCCACAGCCCCAGTAGACAGGACTTCCGCCTGTTTGGTTAGGGTGTCAGCAATGTTCTGCATTGAGTAGAGACCAGCGGGAGAATTGTATTGCTTATGAACCAGAGCAGTTACAGTGTCACCGTTAATCTGACTACCACCAAAGGGTCTGGCTCTTACGTTATGGGTGTTACCTATTGGACGAACCTCCTGCAAAACAAAACCAAATTAAAAACTGTACAAATGACCTCAAACGGATATCCATTCAGATTAAAGTCATAATTAAAAATAGGGCATGCATGCGGATGAAGTATTAACATACAGTACATAATGTTCACATACACAGTATACTTAAATCGTATACGTGTAAACCATTGGTATGAGACGATTCTACATGCTTTGACTCAGGCGAATGATTCAGGCTTTTTAAAGTTATAAAAGTTGCATACTTTTAGATTTTGTACGTTTCTCCGACTTTAAGTATATCTGTTATTCAAGTTGGAATTAGTTAAGCCTACCTTTACAGCTGAAACGATGCAAAATATTTGCTAGTCTTCGAATTACTGCTAAGCGATACATGGACTAAATCACTAAAACATTCGGTTTTATTGTTCGCTTTGCAGTCGAGCTACGAGACTGTCGTCATCAATTGCGATTTCCTATAGGCGAAACTCGTATAACTACTAAAACTAAATAGGCGATTTATTATGCATTCTCACGTGCTATCTCGTAAACAAAGCTAACCTTGCATAACGCCAGGTCTATTGGGCGTGCTGACTCTTATATGAGGAAAGCATGGTTGTTTTTTTAAATAAGCTGATTTCAGCATTTGCAAATGAAAACTGTTTGTGGGCGTTGCAGTACGTTTAGCAAATTTTGCGTCATTTCTGATTGCTGCTAGTGGGAGTTAGTTAATTTTCTTGGGTGCAAGTCCTCAGGCAACCTTCAATGAACTGTCATAATTATGCAATTTAATGTACACTCATACATGCATAGTTATCATATTCATAATTCCAATCTCCTGTTGAGAGTTAATGTACATGTACAGTATATGCCAATCCATGTTAAAGATTGGTGACGATTCTGTTATCCACATCAAATAGTTGGAACTGAAATAGAAATTATCAATACATCGTTTCATTAAAAAATACTTGCCTGATTGTTGGCCGCCAACGACGTTTTCGTAACGAGCTTGGGTTCATTGGGTAGTTGCTGTTTTGGACCAGTTTTTAAATCTGTAAGGGGCGTCACAGATGGTTTCCAAACTTTCACGGCTCCCCTTTTATGTAAATGAAGAGAAAAACAACAGATTTTAGATTCATTAGCTGGTCACTGACTTCACGGTTCCCTGTACACATGCACGAGGATTTTGTTTACTGTAGGGTTACTGGAACGCTGAGAAAATGAGGATGAATAAGATCTTTGTTCAACCCCTGATTTCTCCTATTGAGTCTTGACATTTATTAGAATTATTTAATATAGATTTTTGAATTTGTTAAAATATTTCACTGTTACATATTACGTGTCTGGTTTGGGTCAGTTCTTGGGTTATCTTTCTGATATTTTTCCAGAATACCATTTTCGTAATAAGTCATAACTTTCTACGTTGGAGTAGAATATTTGCACTGACAGGCCATATTTAAGTTTCTCATGGCCCTTCTTTTAACACTTATCTGTGTGTAAGCAAGGAGAATATTTTTTCAACAACATTGCAGCTCGTTTTATCTAGGCCCAGAAATGCTCGCTATGCCCTCACTAAAATAACACTCCCCATGTAACTTTTAAAAATACATTTGCTATATTCCAGTGGGTTTCCACACTGTAATTCTCGTACCCCCTGAGTGTTTCGTCAATGATCGTGGGGAAATTAGCGAAAAGATGAAAGGGGATAGTACAACCGTGATTATATCTCCAAAATCTGTTATATTAGGAGAATATCTGACTATGTTAGGTAATTAATCTGGATATGCAACCTTAGCTATCGATCTGCATACTTCGGCAGATTATTAAAAAGGTTCGTAGCAGACAGAATTTTACAGTCTTATGCTAATATACTGGTAGTCGACTGCCGCCTTGAAAATTGGCAAAAAAGTGAAAATAAACATCTATGTTCAGAGATTAGTTTGATAATCAATATGCTGTACATCTATATGTACTATAGTAAGAGTAATATGCTGCATACGCTGTATAAAATCTGTTTGCTTGTCATCCAACCTCGTTTTGATTAATCTTATGCTTAAGATTGCTAATGCATGCATGCGGTACTAATCGATTTAACTTTTTGAATGAAAAGATGAAGTACTTATATACACGTACAGACGCATAGCAAATCCTCAACCATAATTTGGTTAAATAGGTGAACCTGATTGCCAAAAGTCATGCCTTGCAGACATGCCGTTTTATTTCCTACTCATTGCGACAGGATACGAGTCTGGTTTTAGGAGCAGACGAAATGTATGTCTTATTTGCATAATAAAGGTTGCAGACAAAGAGCAGAGAGAGGAAGAATGCCTGTTGGTTTTCTTGTAAATTTTACGTATAAATTTGACAGGATCTACTGTACGTACTTGTTTCTGTAAACCTCTGAGGCTTCAACAGAAATCAAATATCAAAGAGAAATTGTACACAATGTAAACATGGAAGTTTAGGCTCATCTACATACTGTATACTGTATGTCTACAGGACAATAGGGAAATCCAATAAATGTATTGTCAGTGTGCAAAAATTGAAATATAAAATTACAATTTTATGCAACAATTTTATATTAAACGTCAATATTTTATCAGGTGTCGTTATTGGTTTTGAGCTTACAAAAGGCTCTGCAAGACATTTAGAATAGATTATAACTTTGTATTTGCACGTTTTCCCTAGGCCATGGAGTCTGTCTGGAGATTTTAACATTGCACTGCTTTTGAATATGCGCGGGCAATTCTATAGGCAGCTCAGCTGATAATTCGTGCTGCTCCATCTAGTGCGTATAATCGAAAGCATTTGAGAAATTTTCACCGTAGTGTACCTTCAAACTAGCTTAGCTCTATCATACTATCTCTGTTACTTAAATACACAAATATGAAAATATACTTTAATGACCATTCCCATGTCGAAAATAAGAGACATTTTGCTAATACTTACAAATTAATTTATAAATTTTAACCTGGGTATAATAAAAAAATTAACGCGTTATTTTTAATTTAATTTTATACCATGTGGAACTATCTTCTGGTAATAAAGTGCATGTATATTTCCATACTTAATTTCAAAACACACTCCTATATAATGTATAACTGAATATTTTATAATGCAATCGCCGAAACAATTTGTCATGCTGTACACACTTGCTGTACATTCTTGCACAATGATCAAAACCCCTCCCATATGGCTAGTATTCTGAGTGCATGTGGATGCGTCTGAACTCTGGCGTATACTTTGCAATATTAATTTTCTTTGTAAGAAAAACTGCTAATAGAGTGGGATGATTCAAATTTTTTTTCAGAAAGATCCAACAGTCAAATGAGGTTCATCCCAAAGAAATACATTTTGAAATAATTTTGATATTAATTTCGTTAAATATTGTTTTGTAGAAGCCTTGAATTTCTGGTCGTATTAGCCATTTCTGTCTAGATGCCTGTAGTTTTGTGAGAATTTAATGGTCGTCCCTTACGTCGATATGCCAAGTTACTACCGGAAATGCTTTATATTGCTGCTCAAGATTAAAAACAATACTCCATTCTTGTCTGTCAAAATGGCGACAGGATGACGGGACTCTCACTGCTATGTCCAGAGCACGAGTCTTCTGGCCAGTGTCTTAAACTCCAGGTTTTTTTAAAAATTTAAAGTCGAGTCATTCTCCATTCCCCACACAGCATCTTGATTACAACTTTATCAAACTAGTAAGGGGCACTTTTTTCTAAAGTCAACACAGAAGTGATGCTATTGTACGAAATCGAAATTTAACCTGTAAATATTGCATTTCAAGAATTTATAGCTAGGACAAACATTTGGCCGTAAGACATGTGTAAATATACCGCACATCTAGCAAGTAAACTATTCAAAGAAAGATTAGATATCGACGTTTACAACCGGAAGTGCAATAAATGTACGTTTCGGTTTATTTAAGATTGTGGTTAATTTCAAGGTTTTGAATTTTGATCTGGGATATCACCTTAACTTTAACGCTTTTTACCCAATAATTATAGGAATTCAAAGCTGAATAACATGTTTTAAAGTTTGAATAATTCTTCCAGTTTAACATTGAGGTGATTATGAGCATTACAGTCGATATTATTTACTACCAGTTTCCGCTAACGTCCGCGCGTATGTACATGTACATCTGAATGTGGTTTCAATTTCCTGACAAGAAACATTTTATAGTCTGACATGGAAGCAAGTTGAGGGTTGCAACTAAGTTTAGACATGAAAGGAAACTAGAGGCACGTTCGCTACAAACTTGAGTTAACATCCAAAACCATAGACTACTGGATTACATTCCGAACAGTCCTTTCGAATGATTCAGGCTCATTGGTGGACCTCTAGTGGTTGTCTACAGTGAGTGTAGGCAGAGGTATCAAATTGAAAGTTGTAGGAAGAGGATGTGTTTTTGTGTGTGGGGGGAAGTCGCACCGTGATTGTATGCAAAACTATTCTCAGGAAACTTGTTTTCAACAAAAATGTATTTAGAGATGCGTCATGACCCTGCCAGCACTTCAGGGTCTTCCTTAAGAGGTCAGCT
Organism: Kryphioiulus occultus; assembly: GCA_034687865.1. NCBI lineage: Eukaryota > Metazoa > Arthropoda > Diplopoda > Julida > Julidae > Kryphioiulus > Kryphioiulus occultus. The sequence continues at coordinate 12,079 of JAQGAF010001574.1, forward strand.
GTTTTGTGTTAACGATGGCCTAAATTCCAATCAGCATAGTAATGTTAGCAGGTCTTCTGGTTACTACTTTAACTATTAGGAATACACATACATGTATGTTAAGGACCTTATTCCACAAAGGTATGGAGTTGTACTTGTATAGAGGTGAGGAGTTTAATCCAAACCACTATAGAGGTATCCATAGAGATATCGAGTATATTCGATCCATACCTCTATAGAAGTGAAATTCCATAGAGGTATGGATTATTCTCCATAACTATACAAGTACAACTCCATACCTTTGTGGAATAGGGATCAGACAGTCATAATGTTGTGAAATTCAATTTTTTACCAGAAAAACAGGGAAATCAGGGGATGTCAGATGATTGTAATCTAGAGAAGAAGAATCAGGGAAAATGAGGGAATTTTAGGATGGGTGGACTGGATATTTTCTTCTATGTTTGCATTCATAAGTTGTGGATGAGATTACAAAACTGTTTGGATTGATTTAATTATACTTCAAGGCAATGGGATGTCTAGTTAGTAATAAATTTGTCAAAAATGCAGTATAAGAAAGATCAAATAAATTTAAGGTAACATGACTTGAAAATCAGAGAAATAATTTGTAAGAGTGCGGCTGCCCTGCTACATGTAGTAAATTGGATGTGGGCACAATGTCGGTCTGATAGCACAACGCATTTGGGACAGTGTAGGGAAAGTCCCAGTCTGATTAACTGTCTGATTGATGTCAACCTAAATATCGCGCCTATAAACGTCAAGAGTTGAGCATTTAAAGGAACAAATTGTTTTTAGTTTTGTCCAAATCAGGTGCCTCTTAATTTACAGCAAGTATGGGAATCGAAACCATACATCATTGAAAGAGGTCCCTTGTATATGCGGCAACTTTGCACTGTGTAACAAGTGTAGGGAATTCGGCTGCAGCAATCTTGTTTTACCAATTTTTTTCGTCTACAATCTCGGTTTCAAACTGAGCACCAAAATAGTTGGCATTTTGACAGCATGGGTCTGCAACAGCCATGCAGTCACTCGTAGCAAAGCCGAGCTTTTTATTTTATTTATATCGTGTGTTGGTTTTGTGCGTTCTGACATTTTTAAACTTGGGTAGGGGTCACGGTGGGCGAGGGTGAAGAATTTAGATTGAACGAGAGGCGTCGATTTTCGTTTATTTCAGGAAATCCACCAGCTTCCTCTGACGGTTATGGTTATTCCTGGGACGAATTCACCCCATGACATTCCATCTGAACTTCGACTATTTATTTTCTCTAGAGGAAACTTGTCCAGTTTTTTTTGTTTATTTTTTATGACTGGCATAATTAAGAAGCAAAGCCAGATGATCGAAACTTTGCATGAAACTTTGCAAACGAGTCCAAGAAATTATTGTTGCACCCTGTAGACTAGCCGAAGACGCACACTGTATATCGAAGCATAAAAGCCAAATATTTTTGGGACATGACGCGCTTCACTTGCCCAGGATGAAATCCTAAATTCGTATTTTATTTATGTTTGCGTAGAAGTCCAGCGTTAAAAATATCTCAAAATCAGACACTGCAAGAAATTTCTCCATGGGGGATAGGGGAGGGGAAACAAGATCCGTTCAAGTTTTTTCCAGTAGTCTAGGATAAAATCCTCGAACAGTAAGCTCGCAGATTTGGGAAAGAGGGATACTAAAGCAAATATCTGATTTTTTTATCTTAATGAACATTCCTGATAATAGTATTCCGTGGATCGATCTGAATTTTATTTAATCATCAATACTTAAATCACCATAAAAATAACCAAGAAATTTCATCTATAAACAAATCCGAAAACCATAAAACTTGAGAAAAAAGTATGCTAAATTAACATTATTTCAAGGTTACTTTCGCTTTTTTTTAAATTTTTTTATTTGTCTTTCTCATGATGCTAAATTTATGTATATTGTATACTGTATCATTCTTGCTTTCGAAAAAAACTAAGACTCACACCATAATATTCTTTAAAATGTCCATACTAAACACACATTTTTTTTAAAGAATCCTCTTAAATTAGGATTGGCGGCCTATTTAGCATATTTAGAAACGAGAACATGTAACATCCTTTGCAGTTCTGCAACAGATGCTACACATCCTTTATGTCATCACTTAATTAAACTGTTGCACAAATTGTGCTGATTAAAGTAGCTAATGTATATTCATAAGTGGCTAATGCTGATCTGATGCTCTTTCGCCTGCCTAATTGAAAATGCTTAGTTTTTTGATGAATTCATATGGGACATTCGATGCTGCATTATTTTCAAAACCACCATAATGAAGGAGTTGATGATGAGCAACAAATGACTCGAATTATTCATAAGATCAAGTCAACCGGTCAACGCTGATACGACTGTTTTCGGACAGCCCATTTTGCCAAAATCCCATTTTTTTTTCTCGAGAAATCGACGCAGTACACACCTGCATCCTTCAAATACTGTACTGTATTATCGGGTTGATTTACCTTTGAACCGTTAGTTCAAAATGATTCCCTGCTCGAACTACGACGTCTTGAGCATCTTTGTGCCTCAGATTTTCCATGCTTATTTCATTTATTTTGAGGATGGCATCGCCGGCTTGAAGGCCCGCCCTCTCCGCCAGGCTATCGTTCGTAACCTATTTTGGAGAGAAACGAAAAAAAAAGGTTTTTGTACGGACAGAGTTACATAAGATGGCGCGGTGATCTTCGGCACAGTGTTGGAAAAGTGAGAAAGGTGAACCCCACGCCTTGAATTTCGGCTTGAACTCGACTTTCTCCTCCAGTCGTAAATAAGCTCGGTCTCCCATGCTATATATATTTTGCCTCTGAGCTCACCCTGCCAAATATGGTCACGCGATGCTCCCCGTGCTTAAGTTACGCTAAACGGAATTAATGGAGAGCAATTTCCAGACGAGATTCTTGACTGGAGAAGATGCTGCGGGGCGCTGCTGGGATGCCCCATCTCAAGGGGCGAGCAATGACGCATTCCTGTATTCCGTTAGCCATTTTGGTTAGCCACGATTGATTATCAGTTGGATTGGAACTTACTGTATATTATTGGCAAATACTCGAAATTATGTCTGTAGAAATGTTGGCTTCCTGTCGTAGCCAGAAGCCGCGAGAATGCTTGGAATTTGCATGGTATTGACATATACATGTTCGAACGCCTTGCAGCGATGGAATTTCACAATCATGGATGATATCCTTCAGTATCATACATGTATCTGTTGATGATCATTTCATGACTGTTTTGTAATCGCCATATTCTGAGATTTTTCAAATTTTCTCGAGGATTGGAGAGGTCAGCTCTGTTGCAGATTTTCTTTGAGCTCGAGCCTGGAGCTAGTTTTGTCGCTAATCTCCAAAGCGTGTAAAATATGCTTCATATCTATTAATGTTAATTTTTTGGTCTGTTTTGTAATCTCCACATTCGGAGATTTTTCCAATTTCCTCATGGATGGTGATGTCAACTCTAGTGCAGATTTTCTTAGAGCTCGAGCCTGGAGCTAGTTTTTGTTGCTAATCTTCTCAGCGTGTAAAATATGCACTCGTCGGTTGTCACCCGTTCAGTTTAAAGGTTTCCCAGGTTTAATTAGCGTCGAAACTGATAATCGCGTGGTGTAAACAACGCGTTAAAAGGCCTCTCTGGTGCAGGCCCAAGTCCATAAATCAAACTTTTGTCTTTCCCGGTTGGGAAGTCCAGTGAACTTCCGGGTGCGGAATGGCCTCTTCGGCCACCAAACTAACAAACTTCGCCCATTTCCCCCGCTTTTATCTAATTGCTAATGACTGTTTCGAGATAGTAATTTCCTCTCCATATTTATTTAGTCCCTATCGAGTTCGATGATTTGGGTTAGCCTCGATTTCCATATGGCATGGCGTTGCGGCAAGCCAACGTGGACAAAACCGTACTGTATCGTGACATGTTTATTGCGCCTCGGTTTTTTATGGCTTGATATAAATTCCGTTTTGACACTTTTGATAAGGCCCTAGGTGGGGATTCTTCGAAACCCGAAACAAATATTTAAGGCGATAAGTTAAAAAAGGTCAGGAGGTGCGGGACTGTGACTAGTGAGTAACCAATTCGCAAATTTAGATAGCGAATGTTGTCCCCTGGTAAATTAATTAATAAATCTAGCAAAGTACGTGTAGCTGCCTCCAAATGATGTTCAGGGATGAGGAAACTACGCTAAAAAATAGTTTGCTATAAAGTGCTGCACTTTCTAGCGGTGTCGAGGAGTATTGCTGGAAAATTCACCTTGGAATAAGCTTTTTGCCTTACCTTTTGAATCGATAATGGTGTGCTGAAATCTTTTCCACCCTGAAGTCGGAATCCCCAGGGCTGATTCGCACCCCGCGTTAATTTCACAGTAAACGTGGTACCCGCCATGTGTTCGCCGCTACTTTAATTCACTAAGTACAAAAATTCGCTAAAATGTCGAACTGGTTCGTATTCGTGGTCGTTGAAATTTGCGCCGGATGTACAACGTGCCTCCAACTTTTCTAAACTAATTCTTCTTAAAAACTAAGGAGTGGCCTACAGTGCCGATCTAGCATCCACTCTGCTTGCGCCCTCCATCCACTGTTCCCTGTACAGTGTGTGTGCCAGTTATGCCATCGCTTCCTATTCGATTCACGTTGTGCACTGTGCTCGTGCGATCAGATAGTGCGCCCACACTGCACTATCACGTCGCTGGCGTTTTTGTGAATGAAATCATCGCCTTGTCTTGGGATGATCCGATGTCCTTCGAAAACTTGAGGCACGTCCGAAAGCAGCGTCAGCATTCATACATTAGGCGGGATTTTTTTTTTAAAAAAGGACAAATGCTCGCTCTATATGAAAAGGGTCGTGCTTGGGTTATTTGTTTTCGACGCTTCTGGTGAATTTAATCTTATCTTTGTTTACCCTGTGAGGTAGTAAGAATCAAACTGAAATTGCTGTAATCACTCTAATTACTTTGTTCTGCATAAAAACGTGATAACGTACAGTACATGCATTTGCATCGAATATTATATCAGATTCGAAACTGACAGCCTGGAGTTGTTGCAAGGAAGGCGCCATAGATGGCGCTGGGATCTTGAATTACGTCATAGCAAAACTGCATCTCCAGGTGCCATTTTGTTATGGGATCAGCCACACTCTTAAAAAATGCACCAGAAAGGTTCAAGGATGCTTTTTATAGGAAAAAGGTTGGATTGAACCATTTCTTCTTCTTGATGAAGATGCTGAACATTTGCAGGGCGTTATGGAAAATATGTAACCGTTTGGGTTAAAGGGATGCGAATGATTGTTTCAAAAAGTACTTTTTTATTAGTTAAACTTAGTTTAATAAATTGTAATGTAAGCAATGTAGACATACAGTATGATATTTACATGTAGATTATTTAGGCACAAGGAAAAAATTAACGTTTAAGTAGCGTCAGGCTATGTCAAGATAAATCCGCTTTTAAAACAGGTTTTAATCAACAATCTCCACTTTTTTCACTTTTTTTTGAAGAAATAATCCAAATTGAGATTTTTTTGTAAAAAATTGGTGCCACTTAAAATTTTATGAAGAACCGTGTAAAAAGTCGTGATACGAACGAATGCGTGTTCAATGGCGGCATTGTTTGCCAAACAGGGGATAATTGAATCTAGGAGATAAATGGAAACGATATGTGAATTAATTCGATTAATTCTTTTCCATGTGGCACGTATCGTGCTATAAATGTTGAGCAGACCCAAGGAGGGGAGGGGCAGTGAGTAAGCGTTATGAAAAATTAGTTAAGATTAGTGAAAATAAGCATTCATAATCATTTTCCCCAGGGCCTATCCATAAATTATATTTGGCTCTCCGACTCAATGATGTTGCAGTTGTGTTGCATGAATTCATGAAGAATTTCGTGCAAGAACGACCAAATAACATGTCTGGAATATATGCCATATTATATCATGGTGCAGTTGTATTTGTTTTGCGTACCAGCTGCTGAGCCATGCCATTCCCAAAACGTCCTACATTGACGTCTGTTGAACACCTGTTGAATACTACAGGGTTTCAGGTGCCTGTACGTGCAAATGACTGAAAAATCGTAACACAATACTGTCGCGTCAAGCGTGACATGAAAACGGAAACACGACATATCGTTTGGCAATTCTAAAACGTGTTTTAAGGCAATCTAGCATTTGAAATGTACTTCAAGGCCAAAATTTAATTACTTCGACACTCATTAATTTCAATATACATAAGTGTAACTAAATCTGATCGAGTGAGGGTAGGCACGCGTTGTGGGTATATCTTGGGCACTTTCTTAAGAAAGCAATGAAAAAAAAATGATAAAAAAATGCGAGTTATCATGTCTGAGTGATAGGAAATGCATGTAGACGTTATCCATAAATCACGCCATGTACCAAGGGCGGGGCTATTTGCACTAGTTACTTAAAGTTAAAAATGTGACGCAAACAGCATTATTGTTTAAAAATGCTATTTTCATGTTTTAAAACTGTAGTAGTGCATTTTTTTGACAGAATGTAACGCGATGACCTAAGTGAAACAAAAATCTTCTGGAGAGCCATCGACTTCCTAAATTTTTGGGTTAAACCTGTGTAAGCAAAAAAGGAAATTGTCTGTGAAAATCTTTTCAGTGACGTGCTGAAAAGGATATTCACTCGACATTGCAGACGTTCTATTTTGGCGTCTGTTAACACTTTCTTTCAAGCACGCCTCGAATATTGTATATCGGTCACTGAGTAGCTTTAGTCATAGGACGACTCCCTCAATAGGATTTCCTGAGTGTTTCTGGGATGGTTAAAATGATAAAAAGCATTTCTATAAAATTTCGTGAAAAATTGTAGCTGTGTACAATGAAGAATGGGGGACGTTAAAATATTATGTGATCACTTTTCCGCGATTTTCGGAACCCACGGTATCCCCTAATTGACGATGACGTAATCAATGACAACATATTTGTTTTTTCGATTTTTTTGACTAAAAATTTGATCAAAAGTAATCAATTTTAGCTCACAAAAATTAATAATAATGCAGCGGATGATATGAAAAAAACCCTATCAACGAAACTTTTTTTTTGTTGCACAACCGGGTCACAAATGATGGTTTTAACGAAAATAGCTAAGGTGATTTCAAAAGTAGTTCACTAATAATTTATTCAAATATCCTATTTTTTTCATATCCTGTTCAAATTTATGAAGTAAATATATGAAAGTGCCATAATTAAAATTGGAATGCTAGTTGACTTCGTGATTTAATTTGAATTATTTTTAGTTACTCAATAGGGGGTGTCAATCCCAAAAAAGAATTCAGTTGGAATTGAAATTGAATTTGACTAATTGGTGTGCGCATGTGTCTATGGCTACCAAAACCTGTCAAACCGGTTTTGGTAGTCATTTGCGGATGGGCACACCAATTAGTGAAATTCAATTTCAATTCCAACTCAATTCTTTTTTGGGATTGACACCCCCTAATTTAACTAAAACCTATACAACTTTGCATTTCACTTACCAGCTGTGACAGCTACTTATCTATGGTCTGCAAATTGAAGTTGCACAGAAATAGAAGTTAGCACATTTATTGAAATTATGCAATATCTAACAATTTGTCAGTCTGGTAAACCTGATTTAATGATTTCCTTAATTGCACGCAACAAGTAAGGCTTCCGTTCTTGAGGCAATAGCTTTTTCCATTGCTGCAGACATATCTAAAAAAAATCAAAACAAGTTTAATTACATAAGATTTGTCTCTTTATTATTGAAATTGCTGTGATTTTTACCTGGACAGTCTCAAAACCCTCCTTTTCCAATGCTAGAATTGTTAACCGTGTTTCACCATTATGATGGTTTGTATTTACAGCATAATTTTCTTTCGAATTCACTAAAATGGCAATTCTACAAATGAAAGTAAACAAATTGTAATACACTTTGCACCTTTGTGACTTGAAATCAGTTGGAATTCAACCTACCTTACAGTTGCATGTAATGTGAGCAGTTCATTTGCAACATGGAGTTGTTTTGATGAACAAAATTCTGTTGGTGAGATTGCATTTCAAGAAATGAATCATCATTATAGCTAGTTACACTATTAAACTTGCATAATCAAATTTATTAATTGATCATTTCTAAATATGTTAGACATGTTAAAATATCTGCTGGGTGAGTATATTCCACTATTGAAACCTTTGAAGACAGGTTACTTTAATATAAATTGTATACCTTAAATAACATTAGGTGGTATTACTGTGTATCATCATAAAAAAATTTAAAATATGTTCATTCAAGAGCTGTCACCCCTGTTACCATCCCTGTAATGCTAACCTGTTGCTTGTGGTAGCCTTGTAAAGATTATACCAGTTTTATAATTCCCTGAGAAATCACTTCTTCCCCTAAAATACAACACTGCTCAATTTTTGGAGAGGTTTTAAGTTTCAGAGAAAATCAGACTCCTGGATAATTAATAATTTTGAAATAAAAAAAATTGTTGAGCTAATTAATGTTTGTAAATATCTGCTGAGATTAAATTGCTAAATAATAAATTCAAATGGATAAGTAAATTTTTCATTGGGAAATAAGTTCTCACTGTTACATCTCATTCTTTCTTCCTTACCTTTTCTGTCTGTTGACTCCACATTAACAATCAAGTGATCTAACAATATAAATGAAGACATGAAATGAATTGTATTTCATGAAATTCCAATGAATGTGCAACAAACCTTACCAAAGTATGTTCCATTTTTTGTAATAATGCCACTATAGACTTGATAGGGCTGGTGCTTTAGTACCATTTCTAATGCCGACCTCAGTGGAAATCCTTTTGCTTGAGCTATATCGCTTGCCATGTCATATAACTGCTGATGAAATTCACAAGCCAGCATATCCAATTTCTCATTTTTAAAACGAGTACCCAAGATGGCCTTGAGCATAATAATGTTCCTTAGAAAACAGCAGTCTGAAATGAAGAATCATATCCATTAAAAATGAATAAATGACTGTACTGGACTGTCAAAGCTTATACCAGAGATACTCACCTGCCGATTTAGAATATGTGTAGAGGCACTCATGACTCCCATACAGTAGCTCAGCAACATCAAAAGGAGCAGCTCCAAGTACAATGAAATCCAATGCAAATTTGACTAAATTGTCTGGGTTTGCTTGTATAATGTTAATTTGATCTTTCTGCTTAATAAATTCTTTTAAAAGAAACGCCATGTTATGGGAAAGGAAGTTTTGTTTGGCAAACATTGCAACAACTTCTTGGACGCTAAAGGATTTAGCATCCTTGATTAGAAAATTATTTTCCAAAGACTCTGCATAGCTTTCCAATAAATCAGTATCGAAATAAGAAACTTGGTTCATTAGCAAAAGCAACTCATGAATTGCCTGCATCTCCCATTTTTCCAAGAGCGCCTTTTTACTAACAGCCTTCAGCAAGGGTTCGGTTAAAAGACTTGCTTTTTCCAGTCGTGACATCAGGAGCATAAGCGAATCACGGTGAATTTCGGGTGCGTGTTGTACCACAATATTCGTGGCAGTGAAAATGAGATCACCAAAGTCTGGAAAAGGAGACTTTAAATACACTGCACCCCACAATATGATCAATGCATCATTGTATGTCCACTGCTCGGAAAGCTTCTTTAGCGGGATGATAATTTTCGTTAAGTCGTCTTCTGAAAAGTTGTGATGCGTCGCATAAGAAAATAATTTGGCCAACATCGTTGGATCACTTCGGTCTATTTGTATGTCTAAATGGTTTTTCAGCACAATAGGTAGAGCCAATTTCAAAGCTTCCACTAAAGGCGCTGGGGATGCTTTTTTCAATACAGTCTCCAGCCAGGATATCTGTCCAAAACTGAGCTCGTTCACACGGGATCTTAAAACTTGTAGGAAACTCTGCATCACAATCGTATCAGATGGCACTTTCAACATGACCAGACTGTATAAAATGGTAACAACTTCTGGTAATTGAAAAAAACGAATTTTCCTCAACAAGTGAGTGCATACAAGCTGTAACCTGGCTTCCTCTAATGGTTTGCAATTTGGATCATTCCTGCAATAATAGATTTTCATTGATTGCTACAAAATGCAATAACTATATAATCATTGAAAATACTTCCGAAACTTTTGGACTTACTTAATATCTTCAGTAAAGCTCTTTACGGTGGCCAGAAGATGAGCAGTCGTCAGGGAACTGTTGTTTTCTAATGTCAAGTCATTCATGAGAGCGCCAGTGTTTGCATCTTCCACCTTTTCCATTTGAACATCTGATATACATGTAAATCAAACATAATACTATAGTGGTGGAGCATGTCCATGTGACAACCAATGCTTAGAAATATATATCCTTGGGCAAGATAAATTCAATTAAAATACATGAATACTGACATGAAGTTGAGCATTAATAATTGTGAATAAGATAAATACATGTAAATATTACCTGTACTTGCAAATACTCGATGAACATTTGGACGAAAATAATTACAACTAATTTTACGAGGACTCAACAAATAAGTGGGTTGTTTTAGCTTGTTAAATGCATTCCAGGCGACCAAACAACGACGCATGTTTACTTTGAATAAATTAACCCAGAACGTGATTGAGTCAAGGTCCAATTGCAGTCTTGCACTGGGAATACACGTGGTAACAATGAAATAGGTTCCTACAACAATTCTTCACTAGCTATACCAAATTTAAAGACAATAGTCAATATTGAAATACATTTGACATTACTGAACTTTCTAATTACGTTATATCACAAAATTTGCATAAAATATTTAGAAACGAATTGTGTTTGGAGCCATTTTTAACTTCTATTTACGTTTACAGTTTACACAGGGTTATGCCACTTGATCCTGCTGGGAAGAATCAACATGGCGCCTGCAAATCTGGTGCCAGGGATTGGGGGATAGGGTTGCCCCCAACCCCCCTCCCCCCTTGCGTACGGCCCTGGCAAATATTACAGTAGTGCATTTCCGGAATTACAATTTCAGATGTATACAGTATATAGAATTTATTTAGAAGACAATTTCTATAACATCTTCGAAATAATAACTAACAATTGTAAATATGAATTAAAAAGAATTAAAACACTAAATTTAGGTCTCCCAGAATAATAATTGTCGTTTTTATCGAAGGAATTACAGAAAGTTAATTATTTTTTGATATGGTTGTATAATCATTACTTACAGTAGGTGCAATGGTACTATGTTTTTTCAGGTTCAAAATGGCGCTCAAAAATGTGCACTTCCGGTGCGAATTTCTTCTTTCGAGTGTCGTAGTATTTATTTCTCAAGGGAAGACTCGGCATACAGAATCGTGTGGAAGCGAGGTGACGATTGATAAAAAGAACAGGGAAATTATTTGGTGTGAATTTGTCTTTGTTTTAATGGGCATTGCTCATATCGGTGTAACTCTTGAGTAGATCTTAATAATCATTAATAATGACAAAGTCAGTCCCACCGAGGCAGCGTAAAATCGCAATAATGGGATTTCGTTCAGTTGGTGCGTATAACCTTTAGTTTTCATGCCACGGTCATTCGTAATGTAATTAGAGGATTAAGGTCATCCCACATCAAGTATATTTTCTCATTTTTTTTAGGTAAATCGTCGCTTACTCTCCAATTTGTTGAGGGCAAGTTCGTTGATTCGTATGACCCAACCATAGAAAATAGTGAGTGTTATATTTGAGTGATAATTAGTTCCATTTGCCAATGCACAATGTGTTAATTTTATCTAATTTAGCATTCACGAAAACATTAAAGTTTCGGAGTCAAGATTACTTTCTTAAATTGATTGATACAGCTGGACAGGTACATGTGTTATTTGTTTTGGCCTTTAGAAATCAAACACGGACCTGTCACGATCAATATTACTGATATAGTAAACGCATCATTATATGTGTGAGCCTCGATGGGCGCGACAAAAACATCATGGGTCATATTGCTTTTAGGTGTAATCGGCCTAAAAATTGTTGGTGGGTCCCAAAAAATATATTTTTATCATCGAAAAATGTCAATCCTCGAAATAAGTTGTACAGTATACCGGTAGTTGTTGTGTACAACAAAGTATTTCATAAAAATTGTTACTGTTAATAGGGGGGCACCACAGTTTGTAAATCATGTATTGATGCTGATATTGCACAGCTAAATTAGTTTTAGGATGCACAGGCTTAAAAATCTATCACGAGCAAATTGACTAAAAGGGGTAACACTTCTACCTTGCATTCAGGAGACAGGTCGGCTATCCCTAAATTTGGCCACGACTGTCCTTATTACTGTAATCTCTATAATTCCCTGTATTGAGTGTAATTAAAATATACAGGAATAAGGGTATGGTTATATTGACCACCCCATCACAACATGGCATCCCTGGTGCTGCTTGTGGGGTAACCAAAAGAATAGAACACATCAATTTCATCAAATATTGACAGTAATACTGATCGTGCAAGGAGTGCACCATTGATAGATAAATGTTCCATTCTTATTACTGATAACCCGAATTTTTGGATAGGTCGCAATCAATATCAAAATGTTAACACTAACATTGTGTAAGGTCCGCTTTTGATGAACTCAATAAGATTGTTCTCTTGTTCTAATTTATTTTATACCTTTTAAAAACGTCTGAAATATTTACACTTGCCATTAGGATGAATATTCCATTGTTCCATCATCTTATTCTATGGATATTCATGGCTATATACTTGTATACTCCATAACATCCACAAAAAGGTTACTGACTTTCACGTTTGCCTTATTAAAAATACATTTCAAGTCTCATCAGCATGATGTCTCATTTCAGTTTTGATGTTGTAAAAGTAATATACGAAAAGTTGTTGGATATGACTGGTAAAGGAATGTAAGTAAATAGAACGACCCTGCATCATCTCACATTTACCTTCGTTAAATACATTCACTGAAATTTCTTCACGTTTAGCATGCCAATTGTTTTGGTGGGCAACAAAACTGATCTTCATATGGAAAGGTAGTCAGACTATATTGATCACTTTTATAAAAGGATTATTTAAAGTTAATTTCACATAATTTCTGTGCCTGTGCCAGAACTGTAAGTCAGGAAGAAGGAAAAGCTGTGGCAGAGTCGTGGAATGCAGTGTTTCTAGAAGCATCTGCTAAGGAAAACCAGGTTGTATGTAAATTCTATTATATGAAATTGGATTGCAGGTGAATGAGGATAATTGGAGTCACGTGCAATGCCTCATTTTTGCACCCTTTTAAATGTATACATTTTGCCCAAATCAAACTGAGTGAAGTTCAAATATAATTGTAATGAGCACGAGGATAAATGGCACGACGTTTCGCCGAGTGAACGGCTTCTTCAGGTGCTAATTTAATTGGAACAAAAATCCGTGATCGTGCTCATTACAATTATATTTCTACTTATACCGATCACCAGAAGGATGTCGCTTGACTTAAGTGAAGTTCCCCTGTTAATCCACAAAACTAATGATAAAATGAAGAAAGAATTGGGAAGTAACAGTATCTGTTGCAATGTAGACACTATGCAGTGATGTACAGGACATGTTACTGCCACAATGTTTATGCAAAGTAAACCATGAATAATATAGTACAATGTTTTAACGTATGTGTAATAGTATTGTATATAGGACCTCTAGAGTTTGTATAAAAATTGTTCTTGTTCACTATTGTAGTCAAATAATTACTTCATTTTTTTTCAAAAATATTAGCAAAATTGTAAACCTCTTGGATATTAGCTTTAGTATAGCCTTGATTGTCCTTAAAATTACAATGAAAATCATATGACAAAGGCAGCAGATATACTCACAGTGCTTTCTTTTATTCCAGAGCGTCCAAGAAATATTTCACACAATCTTGCTTCAGATAGAGAAGACCAGTGGAAATCTGACAGAGCCATCCAAATGCGTGCTATCTTGACAACATTTCCTCTTTGGCAGAAGGATTGCAGAGTTGTTCTACAGCATTAATAGTAATCAGCATGAGTATGGAATGGATATTAAAAACCCATTTGCTGCAAAATCATCAGAATTATATTTGTAAATTTGGAATGACTTGTGACTTACACCAAAATCACAAGAACACAGAAATAATATTTGCCAACTGTAAAAATTAGTGTATTGATTTTGTAGAAGGAAGTGCAGGTCTGCCACTATCATTGTTTATCATTAAACTTGGATACTTGAAAAAAAAATACTTGCATTTTTTTTACTATATCGATGCATCTGTGAAACTTACACTCACGAGCAAAAGATTCGGTCCACCTCCAATCACTCCGTCTAAAAATGCATTTTTTTCAGCATGGGGATGTCTGAACTATAAAAGGGATATGCCGTTTAATAAAGCATTTAACATTCTGAAATGTGTGCAAATTGTCTGAAATTTCCTAAGCGCTTCTATGGCAGTGTCCTAAAACAGAGGTAACCTGTATTTGCATTTTTTTTTAACATACTCAAAGCCATTTGTGGAGAGTTGCCGGTGGTGTTCAAATTGTGGCTAAACGTGCAGGTGAGAACATTGACATGTCCCCATACAGGTAAGGCACTACCTCTGTTTTAGGGCACTTTGCCATAGAAATGCTTAGAGAATCGCAGACAATCTGCACACATTTTAGCGAGGGATAAATGCTTTATTAAACGGCATATCCTTTTTTTTTAGATCGGACATCTGCATGGTGAAAAAGTTGCATTTTTAGACAGTGGTTGGAGGTGGCCCGAATTTTACGATTTTAAGATTTACTCCCTCATAGTACCTCAATAAATTTTGCAGAAACAATGATTGTGAAGCAGTAAAACAACCAGAGCTGTTAAGTTTGGCCCAGATTTCGATTCTTGTGAGTTTTGGGAATTTTCCCATACGTTTTTGCCTTTATTGTGTTGTATTTGTTTATTTAGTAGTTCCAGTTGTAAGATATATTTAATATTTATTGGAATCAAATTGCACTTGCAATTAGGAATGTACATGCCCACCCTTATTTACAAAGTATGCAAACTTCTCTATAAGTTTTCTATCAATGTGTGCATTTTTTCTATTTGTTTAAATAATTTCACAAGGTATGACAAGGCAGTTAAGTTTTCCATAATAACTGCAGAACGCGGTCCAATACATACCAGCACATTAAATGAGCTTTTCTATCAGAAACATTGGCTTACATATTACTAATTGTACTTAATAAAAGAAAGTCTTCATTAACCATAGTCGTTATCTTGAGTTATTATTTCAAACTCTTCGCTTTTGAAATGTTCCATGACGTGAGCTTCAAACTCTTGCAAGGGAATGCGTTTTGGGAAGACTGCCTGACACATAGGACACACCCTGTCGTCCTCGATGCTAGAATTAGTATATTCTAATGGCTCCTTGCACTGATTCATACCTGCATCACTAGTCTCCCATTCAGGGATGTCTTTGCCATACGTTAACCAAAGAGCTTCCATATTCGAAGTTGTACTGGATTTAGGTGCATCGTTGCTTTTTGGAAACGCTGCATTAGAATCCATCTGAAATTGACATGATTTAAATATATAACCAAGCCAATCTATTTGAAAATCCCTAAAACTGACTCAAATTGTTTACCTTTTTGAATTCTTTGCAGTTTGAGGATGAATCAGTCTGTTGATTCTGGTTATCGATGACATTTGCAGCTGCACCTGCTGGTTCTGTACAAAACGTAGGCGTCTCTGGATTTAATTCCAGTAATGCTGAAAGGCAGTAACCAGGAAAGCAGCTACAGGTATTTGTGAGAAATAAATTTGATGCATTCTAAGCAAATCTCTAGACAAACCCCTGGGGAATCATAAATATAGATTGGCCCGCCATATGACGTGTGGGCAATTGGACAGGTTGTGGAGGGGTTAAATGTGTCGCAAGGTCAACGATACTTATACAAAGGATCAAATGCTTATGGTATATACTGCCCTCACCCACCATCATTCAAGTTTGACCTAAAACATTTATTCATTGTAAAATCAAAGTACTCCTTACTCTTTTGCAAGGTTCCAGTTAGAGCCATTTGTTTAACCATGGCAGTCATTAAATGATTTTGAATCATTGCTTCTTGTTTTAGTCGTTTTGTATTATTTCGACAAGTTTCCAACAGTACGAGGACTTCCTTCTCCCCCACGTTATTCAAATTGAGGCAGCTCTGTAGGCTATCAGCAGCTCTACAGGTGACAGTCTGCTTTTGCACCTCAACCATCTGCATGAAGATAATGAACGTGAACTTTAAAACAAACTTGCATACAAACCGTCTAAAAACAACAGTAAACCTAGTATGATTGAAAATTAAATAAGAAATCCACGTGGTAATGATAGGGATTAAAGTTGAAGAAATTGGATACCTGCGAATACTGCTGTTCAAGTTCCTTCTTCTCTTGCTGTAAGTGTTCCAACAATTTGTGGGATATCTGTTCGATATTTTCATGGTCCAGCTCGAGGGAAAACAAGGAACTACCTTGTGGAGTTCTAAAAATATCTTTCCTATCATTTACAATGGAGGAGTCCTTTGATTCATCGACACATTTTGGAAGATTATTAATAACGTCCAACATGAGCTTAACTTGCTCCACCTGATACGACAGCCCAGGGCTCGACGAAGGATTGCCGCACATGTCCTTGTTTTGCACAAAGCACTTTAGCTGATACGAAAACTGCTGAAGTCTGTCCCTCAGCCTCGTGTTACCCTGTTTAAGGGACTCCACTTGTTTCTGTAGTGCTCGGTTGTCAATGGTCAGTTTGGCAGATTGCTCCTTTAAACTACAATTCTCTCGAAACAGAAATGATACCTTTTCCCGTAATTGAAGGCATTCCTTCTGTGAGCTCAACCGGCTTTCTCTCATCGATGTGCATTCTTGTTGCAACGAACGATTACTGTCTCTTAGCTCATGCAGCTCTTTTAACAAGTCTTCTGGTCGGTTCATCGTGGAATATTTTTTTCTGTCACTTTTGATGTGTGGAATGTTCAAGCGGCCAAAAAACAGGGCATTCAACTCCTGTATTCGATTGACTTCCTGCCTGCAACGACTATTTGTCGATTGAGGGTCATCCAGTCTGTAGTTTTCAAAATCCTCATCCAGCTCGTTTACGTTTAAAATACTGATGTCTTCGTCCAAATCGTACGACATGACACCCAGTCATTAAATATTATTTCAAGCTAATTTAGACAGTTAATTCGGGACTGGTTGACCTAGCGAAGGCAAACAAAAGAAAGAAAACAATTTTAACACGTACGTGACAACAATTCACATGCAGCATAGTCATTCATGGGTATATAAAAATTCCTAAAAACTCACACAAGCCTCAAACTACATAACACGGCATACTGAACCTCACTGATATGAATTATTATGTCACAAGATACCTTTCGTAATCACGCCAAATGCATTTCATTTTCGATATGATAAAATGGGCAAAAGCCTACTTTTCCTACTTCCTTCCTGATAAAGTTAGCACCAGGGTCTCCTGTTCACAAGATTCCAGATAAAATTGAAGCCAATTTAAGCAACCAAAAGAGCAATCGCCATATTGGGACACCATTCTGTTGCCTATCCAACACCAAAAACTTT